>VOPJ01010325.1:0-66174 GCA_014673585.1 Semibalanus balanoides | reverse complement strand
TCCTCCCCGCACAGAGGGGCCTCCTCCACACACAGGGGGCCTCCTTCTCGCACAATTGGGCCTCCTCCCCGCACAGGGAGGCCTCCTACTCGCACAGGGAGGCCTCCTTCCCGCACAGAGATGCTTCCTCCCTGCACAAAGGGGCCTCCTCCCCGCACAGATTGGCCTCCTCCCCGCACAAAGGGCCTCCTCCCCGCACAGGGGGGCCTTCTCTCCGCACAGAGGGGCCTCCTCCCGCGCAGAGGGGCCTTCTCTCCGCACAGAGGGGCCTCCTTTTCGCACGGGAGGGTCTCTTCTCGCAAAAAGGGGCCTCCTCTCCGCACAAGAGGGCCTCTTGTTTATAAAGAGAACCTCTTTTGACACTGGATTGTCTCCCTTCTGCATACATGGTTGTCCTCTCTGCATGAGTGTTTATGCAAGTTTGCATATGCTCTCATGCAAGTTTACGCGTGACGCAGAGTTGGGGCCTCCCTTTGCACGTTGAGGCCTCCTTTTGTACAGAATATACAGGGTAGCCTTTGTAGGCCAAAGTGGGTGGGCAGAAACATAGTTTTGCTCACTTTGATTTTTGACAGGGTGGGCAACTGTCCACCCTGCCCCCCGGAATCCGCCGCCACTGGACAGAACCTGCCCCGGTCTCCCCTACTATTTCTAAATCTACATAATAAAGGGCAAATGGATAACCGTTTGACCGTTATGGAATCGAAAACTCTTGGTTATGGATACACAACTCATACAATTTCTGAATCAGCATAATGACAGGAAGGTTTTGGAGAAGAAAAAAATTACCATGACCTATCTGTGTCACCAAATGACCTTGACCTGAAGTCAAATTTTGAAAGTGACCTTACCAGGTCACCATGTATTTGTTTCAAATCGCCCAGACGAGACAAACACGATGGTGGTAAAATAGTTGCTGTATCATTTTTATATAACAAGTTACTAGGGAAAACAAATCTACCGGAAAACTACGTTTTTGACCTTCGATGACCTCTGGAGCCTTAACTATTTTTCTGAACTCAATTTTGAGAACACCAAGTCAGAATGCATTTTTAATGAGCTTTCGATTGCTTATTTCCGATTGTTCCTAGCTGTCATAGTTCACGAGATATACGGGATTGTTCGAAGCGAAGTCCAAAAATTGTGAAATTTGACCTTTGATGACCTCTAGCGACCTCAATATTGACCTTAACTAAAAATAGTCTCTGTAACTTTGATGTACATGCTGAGAGCTTTCGAACGCTTTTTCTGCGTCTTTTTATCCCTTTTTGTTTTCGAGTTAGAGGGGGGTCATTTTTACCCCCCCACACACACACCATGGCTAAGTTGTCTCGGAGGCCTCCTGCCTGGAATAGGCAGAAGGCACTAAGCATGTGTCCATCCGGCCTGAGATGCTCCATCAGCAGCGATATGATAAAGGTTAGGTAAGGTTCGATTATGCTCCATAACGCATGTCACATTCAACGCTTCAATTAATCCTGAGCTGTCGTGTTCGGGGGAGGTTCAGCAAGTGGAGCCGCGTTTTTCAACAACTTGATGGAACAAGCTGGTACCACGAATTTTTTCAAGTGGTGCCTTTGTTGTTAGTATTGTTAACATTCTTATAGCATGGAAAGTGTAATCTTTATTCTTTGGACGTGACTAGGGTATGCATTTTTTCAAGCTGTGCTTAATTACGCACCACTTAAAAAATACATCAAGTGTGTGTCATTATTGTCATTATTAACATTAGGTAATTAATTGTCCGGGCACGCCGGGTATCCCAGCTAGTACAAAATATATGAAAAACCATCTTTGACGACAGAAGACATAAATACTTATTTGAAAATATATGAAAATACACGTGTTGTACACTTTTATATATCTTTCGAAGTGAGATTGCAAACAGACATCCCTAACGTGTAAGAACCACCTGTGTGGTTGGTGCATGGGATTCCCCCTATCAATGCTGATTCAAATATTTTCCCGTGAGCTTTCGCCATCCCTGTCTTTACAGCTACCGCATCCTTTCACTTAGGGAGGTGATCTTTTTCTGCATGTATGACCATTGGATTAGTGAGCCTGTGGTATTTGAGGTCACGTCTGTACTCCGAGATCCTAGTTTGTTAAGCCCCTGTGAGTTTCACCGACATAATATTTGTTACAGTCTCCACATGGAGACTGTAAAGTAAACGCTGCTGTTTTCTTTCTTTGACTTTGTTTCTTTACTTTTCACAATGTCACCAATTTTAACGCCAGATTTTTATACTACCTTCATGCCCGCATGTTTTAAGCGCCTTGCTAAATCTTGTACTTGTTCAGAGTATGGCACAACTATCATCCGATCATTTTTTGACGTGCTATCTTGTTATCTTTCCTTGTCTTTTTCTTGCTCCTTTCTCCTTTTGATTTGTTTTGCTTTTGTTTTGCAATGTTATGAGTAGAGCTTTTGGATATTTTAGGCTTCTAAAGACGTCAAATATGTGGTTAATTTCGTCCTCCAGATGCTCCTCGCTGCAAATCCGGAGGGCACGTAAAAATAAACCAATAACTATGCCCAATTTAGTTCTCATACTGTGGGCCGAATAGAAGTGCACATAGTCCTCCTTGTTTGTAGGTTTGCCAAAAACCCTGAAACTCACTCTGTCATCTTTCCTAATGATTATTGTGTCTAGGAAAGGCAACATTTTGTTTTTCTCCTTTTCGACAGTTAATTTTTTTAGTTCATGGACTTGGTTAAGTTCTTTCAGTTTTTCTTTCAGGCTCAATTCTTCTGGACCTTCTGGTGCGATGATAAGTATGTCGTCTACGTACCAAAACCACTTGGTGTCTTGGGTCCTTGACCCATAATCTTGGTAAGCTGCTCATCCTCCAGCATCTCCATGTATAGACACGCTGCCACTGGGCTGAGCGGCGAGCCCATGGCAAGCCCCTCGTGCTGTGCATAGTCGTCTTCATTGAAAGTGAAAGGGTTGAATTTTCAGCATAATTTCACAAAAGTGAGGTAGTCCTTTTTGGGCAATGACAGTTTGTCACCAGATATGTTCGAGAGTGCTCTTTCAATAGCTTTTATAGCGCCATCAATAGGGACGTTGGTAAATAGCGCTTTTACATCAAAACTCACCAGTTAATTGTTGTGAAAGTCTACCTTCTTCAGCTGGTCCAGGAGATCACCTGAGTTTCGTAAATGAGCTTCACCTATGCTGCCGAGAGATGTTGTCAAAGGTCTCGCCAATATCTTGGCTAAGCGGTGAGGTGCACTATCAATGCCAGAAGTGATGGGTCGCATCGGAATGGACTAATTGCAGGTTTCCTAACCCCCTGTTCTTATGTATTTGATTGAACGCAAATTAATGTAAAATATTTAATAGATTGTCAATATAATATAAATTCATCTGAATTATCAGGATTTAAAATAATTAAGTATATTTACGTAATTAACCATTCTGCTCTCTGATTGGTCGTGATGTCAATAAGCAATAGTTCAGGCGCAATGATACCTGAGGTAGTTTGTAGCAGTTCGGTTGACACATTGAATTTGTAAAATAGAGGTTCAACGAAAAATTCAGCATCACGTTGATCGCGTGGAAATTAAAGCACGTGATATGGTGGATTCAAGCAGATGTCGCTCATTTGAAATCATGCAACTTTACTGAAACAAACATAAAACTAAAATTGTGGAATTCTACCTTGTGACCAAACAATAATCTATACTGCAGCTCAAGGTATTTTGACGGATTGCTACAGCCAAACGGTAAATCCTAAGGATGATCTAGATCTCTTTCCATACAAGCTCTGGACCCGACAGACGCTATTTCAAGACAGCATTGAGGGCACGGTCGCATTTTGCAAATAGTTTCTGGGGCAGTGTTTCAGTGAGGGCAGCACCTGGATTTGAGCCCACTTAACAGCTTCCTGTGGAGGTAACTCAACGAGTAGGTAATAGGTGTTTAAGAAAAATCTCCAGACCAGGAAGCAGCTAAAGACAGCCGTGGGAACTGCGGTGCGGACCATCCCCGACAGCAGGTACCCGTAAGCAGCTTCGTGAGTTGATGTGGAGGGCCAGGCGCGCAACAGGATTCTGTAAGGGGGGGGGGCAGCGACTCAGGGCCCCGTCGGGCTCCAACGGAGGGGGCCCCACCACTTGTCGGACCCAATAATGACCCTCTGCGGCCTGCACATATCAGGGGCGGTTCCCAGGGGGATAACCACCCCATTTCGAACCATTATTTGCTCCCCCCCCGCAAAAGAACAAATACAGAAACACAAAAAGTTCGGAAGTATGTACAGCCTCCGTAGTTTGCTAGGACCAATCCGTAAGGTCGCGACTTCCCTTTCTTCGCTAAAGCGTCTGTTTGACGCGATTAAGAAACGAATGACCGTATGCAATTTAAACCGCAATTATCTGAGAGCTTCAAATTAATATATTGTCGCACTGGCTCACCTGTGTATTGCTTGCTGTTTAAAGCAAAAATCGTTTTTTAGCATTTTGCGGTGAAACAACTTTTTTTTGCTTTAAAAACAAGCCTATGAACAAGGTAAACCAATGCGTCAATATACAAATTTGAAAGCTTTCAGTAATGCAGTTCAAATGCATGAATGTCGTTCCTTAATTCGCCCGTAAAACATACGCTAGAGGAAGAAACAAGCCGGACTTAGTTGTGTAGTGGTGTACATAGCAAACTGCAGGCCCTGTACGCTTCAGTTAACACGGGCTGATGACACGCTCCCTGCCCCCCCCCCCCCCCAAAACGATCAACAGCTTTACGCTGGTGGGCTGACAATGCCGTAAGTTTTGTTACCCCACGCTCCACAACTTTTTGTAATATAGCATAAGAAGGTCACAAGGATAATCTAAGGTCACCAGTTTTGAAAAGGCTGATTCAAATTGCGTTCCCAACCCAAATAGAATGGTGTCTTTTAAAAGAAAATAGGGTCCAACCGTTCCGACTGACGGATCAGCGTCGTTCTTTTTGGGGAACCAACTTTTTTTGGCTTTAAAGGTCCCTCTTTTTTCTCCTCGGACTGGGCCGGTCACCTTATTTTGATATTTGAGCTAAAATAGTACTTTTTCGGGGGAAACGACAAAAACGCGATACGCCGTAAACATTTGCTAACGAAAAACACCATATAAGTAGTAATAACGTTTATCTAAAACTAACTCCGCTGGGGCGTAAGCCGAAAAATTGTGGGGATCGGCTGAAATGAAGAAAAAGGAACGTCTTTGCTCATATAATAAGGATTTTTATGTTATAGTAGGTGCTTAAGTTCTTAAGCGCCGCGAAAAATTTACGGGTTTGCTAATAAAACCCAGAATATAGCGGTGGGGCCAGTTAACTATGCCATCGGCATGGCCCATACCACTTTTAGGAGCGAAGTTAGCAAACTGCCATATCAACTGTGGAAAAAGAAAAAAAAAAAAAACTAGCGTCAACAATTTTGAATTCAGCTATAGCCAACTTGGAATATTTTTTGGCACAAGACCTAGATTAAATCAATTTGCGCCGCGGGAGCGGCGCGAAAATTTTAGCCTTATGCCCTGGATTATGCATTCCTCGTCATGTGTCACATTGTGTATGGTGCGGACCTAAAAAATGTTATTTGCGTTTAAATAGTGCGGAAAGAAATGTTTAAAGCGAACTGTTTTGCCCATTGATATAAGAGAGAAGCACATAGACATAAATGCGCTTGTGAACCGGTAAGATTTTAAACCTGCATACATATATTGTTTTTGTTTAATTGCACGAGAAGCGACGTGCAATTTGGTTGTTTTTATATTCCACTGGACCAGTGGACATTCTTGCTGTTATTTATGATAAGACCTGTTATTGTTCCATTAAATTTGTAATACATGGAACAGAGGCACAAGACCTTTTTATACATTATTACCGATCGCTTTCCTTGTGAGGCTTGATCGTGGGGGGACAAACAGGCCACTTAATGCTTGGGGGGCCATGGCCCTAAATGCCTTCCCTGGATCCCAGTGGCTGGTAAAATTGTAAATGGTTTTGGAAAGCAAGCAGAGGCCGAGTACGACTTTACGCGCAATTAATGGTTCTTCTGTATCTGGGTGGAGCTAGGAGGAGATGGCTTCCAGGGAGATGGTCTTGGCCTGGTCCCACTTTCAATTAGCTCTCGGTCCAGCAAGTTGGGCACCACTGGAGCAGCTTCCGCGTGCCGATGTTTGTGTCTTTGCATTCGCGTCGCCGTTTTCGGAGCTCGGCCGACTAGCTAACAAGTCCACCTAAACGTTTTCTATGAAAGGAGTAGGCCCTGGGGCAAGCAATAACTGCCAAGGAAAGCCTCTGCCTGACACTAAATGGATTTATTTTTCCCCCTTTTCCAAATTTGTATAAGTAATAAAAAACTCATGTCATGCGCCGCGAAGCGGCGCGAAGTTTATCCATTTTCCACTGTAAAATAGTTGGATTGACAGCTGCAATTTTTTACGAATAAATTTTAATTGACGTTTTTTTGGGGGGGAAAGATCATGTTGCCCCCCCCTTTCGAGGCTATTGGGAGGGGCATGGCCTGGTGGCCTCCCCCTGGATCCGTGTGGCCCAACCCTCCCCCAGTGGCCGTTCCTGAACAACCCGGACAGAGACACACCGGGCCTGCCTCCTAGGGGCCTAGGGGGTCGCAATTTCGTAGGAGGCACTAGGGGACCCGTAGGGCGAGGGTTGAAGCATTTTTCGGCAAAATTAGTCCATCGTGAAAGACTACTATTAAAAGCATTTTAAACATGTTAAATGTTTTAAACATGTTGCGCCAAAAATAATCCATCGTGGATAACGGGCAGGTTCTGGCAGGTTCGGATAGGCTCTGGAAAGATCGAAGGGGCCCTCTGGGCAGGATAGATGGCCCTGGAAATGTCGGTAGGGTGGACAAAGCAGCCAGATGCAGTTTCCTTACCAGATCTTAAGGGCCCCTGGCACAGACCTGAGGGGCTGAGGCCCTGGAAATCAAATAAGGAGTCTTATGTAGGTCAGAGAAGCCCTTGACCAGACTAGAAAGGGGTCCTGGGCGGGTCAAAAGGGCCCCTGAAACATGCCTAATTGGGCCTTAAGTCAGCAGGAAGGGCCCAGTGCCGAATGGGGCCCTTTCACGCTCGGAAGGGGCCCTTGAAATACTCGGAAATTAGGGGGTCCTTTTCAGGCACCGCAGCCCCGGCGAAATCTGTCTATCGTGGCTTGCCTCAGAGGGGCCCACGAGGCCGCTCAAAGGGCCCCTCGGGCTACCTCAAGGGGCCCTCATGGGGCCGCACAGAAAGGGCCCCCACGGGCCGCCTCAGAGGGGCCCCCCGGGCCACCTCAGAGGGGCCCCACGGGGCCGCCTCAGAGGGCCCACGGGGCGCCTCAGAGGGGGCCCACGGGTACTCATCAGAAGGGGCCCCACGGGGCCGCCTCAGAGGGGCCCCACATTTCGTAAGGGGGGCACGGGCCCGTGTGCCCCCCCTTGGTTGCGCCTTGGTGGAGGGCAGAGCTGTGCCTCAGCCGAAACGGAGCCTATCTCGAACATGTGCTCTAGAGGATATTAAGACGACGCTTTGGGTTGTGAACAGACACAGCATAAATCTCCATGAACTTCTGAGTAGTTTGGTATGAACAGTAAGTCATAGGAAACGTTAAACCATTTATATTGCACTGGAAATTTGGAAATAACATGCTTTTCCATAGGGATGCGCAATATTATTGCTAAATGACGTCACTACATCAAGTGCTTTATAAATAATAAACTTTTACATGCACATATCTCTCGGAATATTAATATTTATGCAAAATGATGTGTATCACGTTGATCAGCGCATTTTTATTATTATTTTGCACATATTCACAAAACAACCTGCAACTAGTCCATTCCCGGTTAATGCACTTTCGGAAGTCCCCTCATTTTTGGAGGCGTCGGATCTTCCTCCAGTGTATACATGAACCCTTTTCCCCGTAGTGACTTCTTGAGAATTTTCCGCGCATTCTTATTTAAATTCTGGCTCTCAGACTTTGCATATCCTTTTGTCTTCTTTTTGTAGACGTCATCATCCCTTAGAAGTTCATTCATCTTCTCAGTGTAATCCGTTTTGCCCATTATAATGATTCCCCCTCCTTTATCAGCTGAAGTGAGCATAATGGAGTCATCTTTGGCCAAATGTTGTAAGGCTTCTTGGTATCGCTTCGGTAAGCTGTTGCACTCTTCATCTGCCAGTATCTTGCAACATGTTAAAGGGAATATAGCACCTTGGGAAAAGTATGTAGAATGATGGAGAAGAATGCCCTGATTACAGACCTGGCATTCATTTTTGCGAAAAAAGTTCAGAATTTTGTTGCTAATTTGAAAATATCATATGTTTACATGTGACGTTCACAACAATATGGCGTCACCAAGCGAGTTGTGACGTCACAAGGAGGCATCGAACGGGACAAAAATCGTTCCTTGAATCAGATGCGTTAAAACGTAAAACAACTGCGTTCGCTGGTTCCTGGACTCGCAAATAATATTGGGACCATTACAAAATGTGTTAATGTTTGCACTAGGGTCTCATTCTAAGCATCTTTTGTAATGTTTAATTTAGGAAATCAACTTACAATTGACAGGATATAGTCTACTTAAAACTATATCCACACCAGAGTGAATTTGCCAATGTGTGATTACCATTTGAATGAAATTCATTAGTTAGCACTGCATATGCTTCTATTGCGGTGAATATTTCAGCTAACGTAAGGAAACACCCATCAATACAGTTGTGCCCTTGAAGGACCTTTGTCTGTATGTTATTTTCAAATTGAAATCCAATTGAAAATTCACAAAGTTATGGCCAATCAGTTTTTTGGGACAAACCGAACTTCTCGTAAACAACACAAACTGTCTTTATATTTGTTGATGTATTGCATGGCCATTGACCAGCCACCCATCAACATTTGTCAACTCACTAGTATCTTATGGGTAATTTTAATTGGAAATCGGTTCCACAATTGACATAAAATTTATTTCATAACATTCCACCATAGTGGAATTTGCCCATTGCATTGAGTGAAATACTAATTATGTTAGTACTGGAATATGCTTCTATTGCGGATAATATTTGCAGCTTACCGGTTCGAGGTACCCATCTAACAGTTAGGCCTTTCAAAGACCATTTGTCTGCATTGAATTTTCAAATTGAAAATCCAATGAAACTCCTGACAAAGCAAAAATTGACATTCATTTTACAAATTGTTTTCAAGTCAATTACCTTCTGTATTCGGACGGGGCGCCCCGGACCAAGGTAAACTGAAATACTGGGCGGACGCGTTCAAAAAAGCAATGCGGTGGAAATCACAGTGGATAACTACTGATGACGTATGCGATACGTCACGGGATGTGACGTTGAAATATGACCACATATGCCCAACGGTTTTTGCGTTCAAACTCAGCAACTAGGTCGTTTTGGAAGGGAAAATTTCAGATTCAGAGGTTTCTCAGTACACCCGACAATTCTGGCTATCTCAGTTAAAAACTAATGTTAAAGGTGCTATATTCCCTTTAACATCCCCTGAATGAAACATTTATCCACATTAGTACCACTACTCTACTTCTATAGTTTTTAGCAACATGTTCAACCAGTGTAAATCTGTCTTTTCCAGAATCAAATTGTAGCCCATAAGAAAGCGCCTCTTTTTCATTCAATGACAATTCTCGTGATGAAATAATCGTTACTAATTCATTCCTCCCAGCTTCTCTCCACATACTGTTACGACAGAGGTCTGTCAACTTTCGTTTTAACGCCTCCAAAAATGAGGGTACTTCCGAAAGTGCATAAACCGGGAATTCCGATGCAACCCATCACTTCTGGCATTGGTAGTGCACCTCACCACTTAGCCAAGATATTGGCGAAACCTTTCACAACATCTCTCGGCAGCATAAGTGGAGCACATTTACGAAATTCAGGTGATCTCCTCACTGAGAAAAAAGTTGACTCTTTAAAGCACATTGGGGAGAGTTGTCATTTTCGGTCCAGGCCAAAGCTCTTCCACGACTCCAAATTCAGTCAAAACTCTCTTGAAGCTCTCTTTTCATTATGATGAAAAGAGTATAATAATATTCTTATATCTCTACGCCTACTATAGTCTATATCTCTATCCAATATTCTTACAAGAGAAGTTGACCCATGTATGACTCTTCCTTGAATCTCTCCAAACTCTGGTTTACACTTCTTTATGCTGCCAAAACTCTATGCAATTCTCTTACAACCCTTTCTAAACTCGTCACCGACTCTTTGTCTCGACTCTCTCAAAATCTCTTTGCATCCTTCTTCCAAAACTCTGCGTTGACTCTTGCAATATTCTTACAAAACTATGGATTCCTATAGAACTCTTCCCTGACTCTTTTAGAACACTGGTTTACTCTAAACTACCCATCCAAAACTATTTCTGCTCCTGCTAGAACCATTTCAAAATTATTTAAATATCTTGCTAAAGCTCTACTTTAATCGAATAGTGATGGTAGATAAAATGTTTTCAACCGCAATTTTTGAATATCTACTAATTATATTATACTGAGATCTTATATATTATTATCAACTGCAGCGTTGACATAACGTAAAGGATGGAAGTCCTTAAATGCCATGCCGTTAAAAAGCTTCAAAGGCCCGAGGCAAAATATAATACTAACTTTTTTTGCTTTTGTTAAATTTAAGGCACTTAAGCCCATTCAGACCATTGCGTGCCTGTGGTATTTGTATTTAATTATGTTTAAGGTGGCGTTCATGGGCGAATGTCGCATTTTTCTGTTAGTTCAAATAAATTAAAAGTAGACGTAACGATATCGGTGTTCATTACTTATATGTATGCATGTATTACAATGAGGATGGTTTGTCTTCGGGTATAAATGTCGGACAAAGGAATTTAGGTAATGGTCGTTTTCGTGTATGTTTAGTCTATATTCATAATTTGGTATATACTATATTCTATAATATGTAATCTATCTACTATAGGTATTATATATTCTATGTACCTACTGCATACTACATCATATATTTTTTAACAAATTAAACGGTTCAAATTTTTTGGAAAGTCATCTAGTGGGAAGAACGGTTAATTTAAGTAATCGATGTATAACATTATTAGTTTTATTAACTCCTTTGTTATTTTGTTATTTTTGTCATTCACCCCTCCCCCTGCTCAACAATGCCTTTCGCTGACGGCACCCTCATATGGGGATTTAGCGCCTTCTTGAGGGCTTGCACCCTCCCTCTTGACGGATTTTTTTTTTAAACACGCCACTGCCCCTGCCTGTCCACAGTCGTGCCGCAGTCGCCGTCGTGCCGCACCATGCGTGGCGCGCTGGTCCTGCTGGCGGTCATGCTGCCGTGCTGGCCGATCGTGATGGGTCAGGACGCCGCGCCGCAGCAGCAGCTGTCCGGCACCCTGCCTCCGGAGACCTTCTCGGTCCGAGCGGTGCCGTTCCTGCTGCGCAGCCGCGGCCACCTCCTCTCTGCCGCTGACGAACTCGGCCGCACGCTGGCCCCCTCCGAATGCGCCTGTCTCACCCACTGTCTGATGAACGACAACTGCTTCAGCTTTAGCTACGATCCTGAGTCGACTGATTGTCGGCTGGGCTGGCGGCGTGGCCGGAACGACACCACCGAGCCGGGCCCCGAGATGTTTCGCGTGCGGACAGGGCTTGCGCGGCTCGGCGACTTCTGCTGGTCGGACTCCGAATGCAGTCGTGTGACGCCGGAGGCACGCTGCCAGGACGCTGTCTGCGTCACGGACGACACCAGCTCCAGCAACAGCACCTTCAGCGGCACCACCAGTGCGCCAGATGGACTGGGAGCCACCGGTGAGGACACAGACGGCTCTGAGACAACCAATGGACCAGGCGGTCCGGGAACCACGGATGGACTGGTTGGTTCTGGGACCACGGATGGGACCTGGCTGGTTCTGGGACCACGGAAGGACCAGCTGGTTCTGGGACCACGGAAGGACTGGCTGGTTCTGGGTCCACGGATGGACTGGGTGGTTCTGGGACCACGGATGGACTGGGTGGTTCTGGGACCACGGAAGGACTGGCTGGTCTGAGACCACGGATGGTGGGACTGACACGGATGGACTGGCTGGCTCTGGGACCACGGATGGACTGAACATTCCTGAGAGCACCGATGGAAGAGGACACCACCAGCGAAGAAGGACACGACCGATTCCACCACTTCGTCTGCCAACCACTATCCTAAGCTCCACCAGTCGAGGGGCCGACTGTTGCGTCCACCTCCACCTTCTATTCAAAACTCAGAGCTCAACCTCTACCACGATCAGCGCCAGGCCGATGCCAAGTGTACCCGAACTTGGGACGGGTGTCTGTTCCGGGCACCTTCACTGTCAACTCGCGGTGGCGTGGCCGGGGTGCCAGGATGACCCGTGCCGCTGTCCACCAGGACAGGAAGAGGTCGCCACGAGTGTCGCACGTTCCCTAATACTACAACCCACATCGGATGCTTCAACATGCTAGAGAGTGACACGTCCCAGAACCTCTTCATCTCTGACGACGTCGAGAATGCAGGCAAGCTTCTGTGACGAGCGATGACGCATCAGCATGCCGTTCTTCAGCGTGGCACAGGGTGAACACTGTCGTTGTTACCAAGAACAGCCCTCCCTGTCCGAGCGCCTGGATTGTCTGAAGGTTGGACAGCTCCCCCTGTGGTGGAGATGCGACGACTTCTTGCGGTGGTCCAAGCATGATGGACCTCTACACCTCTAATCGAATAGGACGTGGACGATGCATTGCCGACTGTGTTGGTCTCAATAACACCTATTGCGGAACATGCAGAAAAGACGATGAAGTATACCCATGCTGCCTATGTAACGATGACGTACCCTACCTCAGTGATAGCTTGGGATGTCACGCGGCGTGGTTCACTCACTTGGGGATTCGGGTGTTCCGCTGACACCGCACCCGGCTCCCAGAATCCGCAGGATAAATGGGCCTACGAATGTCCCTCTCTGAGCATGTTGGTCGGACTGAACTTTCCAGCTCCTCCGTCGGAAAGCAGGGAACACGTGCAGCCACCCACCGCGCTGAAGTGCAACCTGCACACCAAAGAAGCGGGCATATCGATGGTGAGCTCGGCCCGTGACCAGTGGACGGCCGAGCCGGTGACCGCTGTCGGCGAGATGACTACCTGCCCGGCCGGCACCATCGTCACCGGCCTCTTCGTCGAGACCGGCGAGCTGCAGACCGTGACGCTGCTGCTGTGCGCGCCCGTGGCCGACGGGTTGCTGGTCTCCAACCGCTTGCTACAAACCTGTCCCTTACTAGCCGGCTCGCACAACGCATCAAGCAGGGACCCCTGTCGAGGGCAGGTCCAGTGTCACTTTGGTGTAACAGCCTGGGCCGTGGTCGGCATCAACACGGACGACTCCGACATCTGGGTGGCAGCGCTACGCTGCTGTCGCATCGACGCTGTATGATGCTGCCGATGACGCCTTTGATGCTACCGATGACGTTTCTGATGCCGCCGATGACGCCTCTGATGCTGCCGATGACGCCTCTGATGCTGCTGATGACGCCTCTGATGCTGCCGATGACGCCTCTGATGCTGAAGATGACGCCTCTGATGCTGAAGATGACGCCTCGGCTCTGATGCTGCCGATGACGTCTCTGATGCCGCCGATGACGCCTCTGATGCTGCCGATGACGCCTCTGATGCTGCCGACGACGTTTCTGGTGCTGCCGATGACGTCTCTGGTGCTGCCGATGACGCCTCTGATGCTGCCGATGACGCCTCTGATGCTGCTGATGACGCCTCTGGTGCTGCCGATGACGCCTCTGATGCCGCCGATGACGTCCTGGTGCTATCGATGTCGCCTCTGATGCTCTTGATGACGCTTCTGATGCCGCCGACAATGCCTCAGAAGCTGCTGTCATCGTCTGGCAGGTCAATGTGGCTACACAACTTTATGCTGGCTTGCAGTGGTTCACGTTTGATATATTATCAGTTTAGCTCGATTCAGTGATATAAGAATATGCACTTTGCACAGTGGCATACGCACTGAACGGACATTGCTGTTAACAGTGAAACTCAAACGCCATCAAGGCTGAAGTTAGCTTGCTAGAATCGCGCAGTTCAAATTTACGCCGGATATGCCTTTGAGTGGCTTCACAAAGCACGAATTAGGGCTGTGTTCTGACCGTGCACATTCCCAGCGGGAGTCCCTGGAATCCCCGTCGAGCGTCAGCTGTTGCATATTAAGGCATGTCCCTTTTCCGCTGCACATTTGGGGTGCAACTAACCGGCTGTATGGACAATGGCAAGACACTGCTGACGCAGATGATTCAAAACATTACGCGCTGGATAAAGCGTATAGCCGACCTTACTGTAGTACCTACGTCGTCAAACTAGCGCATCAGATATCACACCGGCAGTGATGATATTTCGGCGTATTTCGATTTTGCCAACAAATTGGCATACTGCAACATCCTGGTGCGCTGATTACGGAAAAAATATGCCTCTATAGGTGGTTATTTTTGTTGTTGTTTTACAAGTTACAAGCCATGTAACATTTCGATGGGGGATCAATGGGGTGTCTCGATTTGCCCAAAATTTTGCCTACAGAACCTCCGTGATGCGCTGATAACGAAAATATTCCTCTATAGGGTGGTATTTTTTCGTTGTTTATGAGTTAGAGACATTGTAACATCGCCAGTGTGATATTCCGGGGTGTTTCGACTTCCCAAAAATGTGTATGCTGGTTCTCGTCGATGCACTGATTACGAAAATATGCCTCTATAGAGTGGTATTTTTCGTTGTTTACTAGTTACAGGCTACAGCCATAGTAACATCAATGTGATATTCCGGGGTGTCTTGATTTGCCCCCAAAATTGTATATAGGACACCTCCTCAATAAGCTGATTACGAAAATATGCCTCTATAGTGTGGTATTTTCCAATGCTTACGAGGTACAGTCATTGTAACACCGTCAGTGTAATATTCCGGGGTTTCTCGACTTGCCCAAAAATTTGGCATACTTACCTCCTGGATGCGTGATACGAAATTTATTGCCTCTATAGGGTTGTGATTTTTTCCGTCATTTACAAGGTTATCAGTCATGAAACATTTCTCGGTTGGGTTGGGATTGGTTGTGTTGGGATTTGGTTGGGATCATGAGATCATTCAGTTCTCGATTTGCCCAAATTTTGCATACAGAGCCTCCTCGATGCCCCGGAATACACACTGGACGATGTTACAATGCTTTAACTCGGTTAACAAACGAAAAATGACACCCTATAAGGCATTATTTTGGTAATCAGTCAGTAGCATCGAGGAGGCCCTGTCATACAAGCTTTTGGTAAAATCCAGACACCCCGGGAACTATCACACAGGCGATGTACGAATGCCGTAACTCATAAACGACGAAAAAGAATTACACACTTTTAAAGGAATATTTTCGTTATCAGCGCAAATCATTGAAGTTCTGATGCACAATGGCGAGACAAATGGGGACACCCGGAAATCACAATGGCGATGTTACAATGGCCGTAAACTTCGTAAATGACGAAAAATGCCACCCTGTAAAGCATATTTTCGTAATCCAGCGCAAATCCAGATGTTCAGTATGCCAATTTTTTGGCAAATCGGAGTCACCCCGGAATATTACACAGGCGATGTTACAATGACCTGTAACTCATAAACGACGAAAAATACCACCCTGATAGAGGGAATATTTTTTCGTTATCAGCGCACCTTAGGATTTCAGTATGTCATTGTTTTGCAAATCGGAGACAACCCCGAAATATCACACTGACAGGTGTGAATCTGATGCTGCTAGTTTGAACAGACGTAGGTACCTACAGTAAAGGCCGGCATACGCTTATCCAGCCGTTAATGTTTTGAATCATCTGCGTCAGCAGTGTCTTGTCATTGTCCATACAGCCGGTTAGTTGCACCCCACATTTGTAGCAAACGCGCCCAATTCGCTACATTCCCTGGATTCCCGGCGGGAGTCGACGGTCAGAACACGCCCCAGAATTACAATCACCTTGCCGAATTGTTATCTGGGTCCAGCTAACTTAACCACACATGAGACCAAGATGAAAATATTGCTGCACTTGAGCATAGGCGTAGGAGCTGGGGGACAGGGGGGGCAACTGCCCCCCAACATTTTCGGATTTTAACATTACGCCTATGGACGTTGCATGGAAAGAATCGACTTCAAAATGCCTTTCGCCCCCCAACTTCAGATGAGTTCCAACGCCCCTGCACTTGAGTTACTCTGTAGAATGTATCATGGGTGTAGGAGCGGAAAAAAATATTGGTGAAGGATTGCATCGCTGAGGTACTGGTATAGATAAAGTAAACAGTGTCCTGTGAATGCCCCGTCACGTTCACCAGTATATTCTGACGTGCGTCCTGCTGGCCGTTCCATCCTGCGTTGAGGCCCGATGTTACAGTTCAAGCTCACTGTTAACTATTACGCTGAGAAAACATAGGTATTTACGCAACACTTTCGACTTAATGTTTAAAAAAATACTTTTCATACTATTTGCAGCTATAGCTGCAGCTGACCACAATCGCTGCAAACAAATCGCCCTGGCCTATATGTAGTCATGACTCATGCCGGCCAGCAGGCGAACCGCGCCTCCACTAGCGACGGAACCGCTGAGTCGGATCCGGTCGGAGACGCAGACATCTTCACCCAATCGGAAACATTGGTGAAGGGTATCCTTCACCAATGAGATACGTTGCTACATCCATGTAAAGTATGAAGAGATGCTCTTTATGTAGGAAGTAGGAACGTCGTTAAAAGTTGGGGTAGCAGTGCAAATTTATTTTCGATTTTAGAAGAATCCCTTCCCTCTATGCAGCATTTATTTGCAGCTTTGCGCTCTTCAAGTCTTCACGTCCTGGTCTACCTTTTGCTGTTTTTGTTTTCATTCATCAAAATACGTTTTAAGCAAAACACATAGCAAACAGTGTTGGGTCATGCAGTGTCCTTGAAAAAGGAGTTTTTAGGATGTAAATCGACGCCCACTTGATAATTTTTTCACTCCTTTTCCCCTATTTTAAGGAGAAATCACACTCCCTGGTAAAAGATCTCATAAAAATATAATAAATATTATTCCCACATCGCCCTCCCCCCATTTCCCCACCACTGGTTATTAAGCTGAACATCTCTTACTCATTATATTTTTTCTGAAATTACGCTGCTGATGTTCCTTTGGAGCTCAAAATTGTATGTCGCATGCTCCTTCCGTGCTGCAATTTTTCACTCCATATAGTCCTTTGCGGAATAATTTTCCACACCCCGCCCTTGCTCAAAATTAATTCAAGCTCTCGGGGGCCATGGACAGTGGACACCCTAGCTCCCCGTTGCTAATCCTATACGCTCAAGTTCTCTCGATCATGCACGATTGACGATTGTAGTGTGTTGTTAGACTCAGTATTTAAATGTATTTCCACATAAGCACAAAATAACATGGATTATCTGAGAATTAGATCAATCACTCACATGGGTGAATAATTATATAAGGTTGAAGGAGGCTTCAGCCCCGTCAACTAGTCGTTGTCAGTCAGCCCCCTCAACTGAAAAGCTGATCTTTGAGATTGCGCCACGTTTAGCTGAGTCGTTTATGTGGGAGACCGGGGCATCAATTTCACATTTACATTCGTAGTCGTCGACTCGTGGAAGATATTTGAAAATGAAACATCTGNATTGGTCACGGTTGGAGTGGCAATCCTGGCTCGGCCTGGCGACTCCAGGGCGGGGCCTCTGGGGCCGCGGCCTCCCCACAGGCGCCCGGGTGTGGGACCGGGTCCGTGCTTTGGCCTCTCCGAACCTCCCCGGTTTGGGGAAGCCAAAGCACGCTCGGTCCACAACTCAAGCGCTTGGGGCGGCCGCGGCCCCGGCGGCCCCCACCCTGGATCCGCCAGTGTGACTCGGGATTGCTATGACGTCGAAAAGGTACCGACGCCGGTTACGATGACGGCCGCTTCATCAAACCTGGACATTGTTTGGTGTTTCGTCCGCACTGCCAAGCTGAAGCGTCTGCTGTTCGCCTCCGTCTACCGACACCCCACCAACACCCGGCAACAGCTGGCAGCCGACTTCGATGACTTGGAAGGTCAGCTGCAGCACATGCTGGCAACACATCCCGATACGACGCTGGTTGATCGCAGGGAGATTTGGAATGCATGGTCTAACTGGAAGTCGTCCCCCAGCTGTGGACTGACACTTCCCAGGTGACATTTCTCGGCAGTTGGTGACAAAGCGTACGACTACACATCTTGCAACACCACGGCTCCCACCTACCGGCCGGCCGCCACGCTTCTGACCGTGACATCACGAACCAGGACGATCAGGTGGTCAGGAGCGTCGTCCACGCAGGTGCCACTTACGGCGGGGCCGCACGACTTTTCGAAGCCGTTGTTGGGATGCGGACAGAGTGGGTCGGAAACGCGAGACACCGAGCCGTTCGTCCAGTCGCGCGTCTCGGCCGGCTCGACACAGAGTTTCAGCGAGGACCCTGTCGAATGCCGACTGGGGCCCTGTGTTCACGAGGCTGACCGACAACGAAATGGAATGCCTTCCTACGTGTCTTCATACCCGCTAGACGAAGGTGAGCCCGATCCGGCGAGGAAGTGCAGCTGCCGGCACCGGCGCCCCGCCCCTGTCGGCGAGGAAACGGACCTGCTGGGCTGGCCGGCGAGCGCCCTGGCGCCGGGCCCGGCCGGTCGGGACCGCTACGGGAGCTGAACCGCCGGTTTGTTCGGGCCGCAGTACGTCGGGACTGCCGAGACAACCTGCAGAGTTAAACTCACCGAGGCTGGCCGAGCCGTACCTGCAGGTACTCGGCCAATCATAGGGACCAGGAGGGCTGCAGCTACTTACGCCGAGATGCCACCGCTGACGCAATCAACGCGTACTTTGTGAATGTGGGCCCAAGCACGGGCCGCGCTAGTGTTCCCCCGCCGCAAAGTCGTGTGCCTTTTAGGCTCCGCGAGTTCCTGCGTGCGGCATGCGGGCTGAGCATATGACCATCGATGACTTGTGCATGACGGTAAATGGGATATCTATGAGACCGTCCAAAAATCGACAGGGGGGTCGATGGATAGCGATATGCATGTTACAAACATTATTTCAATGTTGTTACTCGATATTGTAAACCCACACGGAATTGTTACCGCCAAGCTGGGAAACGCGCACTTGTACTCCAATTTCGAGGGAGGTGACTTAGCCAGTGATGTAGCGAACTGGCAGGCCAATATCGATTACTTCCTTGGCTTGTGACCAAAGTGATCGAGCGACTAGTGCATCGTCAGATCAGTGCATATTTTAACAGCAGTCACCTATTTTCGAATTTCTCAGCATGGGTACCGACGTCACCACTCCACTGAAACCGCACTGACTGTTATCACTGATAGCATCTATCGTGCTATGGATGTCGGCGAGATATGTATCCTGGTATTTTTGGACTGCTCAAAATGCTTCGATGTAATAGATCACGAGAAACTGCTGTGTAAACTAGAGATGTACGGCGTTGACACGGGTGCAACTAACGGTCGGTATGGACAATCAGACAAGACACTGCTTACGCAGATGATTCAAAACTTGACGCGCTGGATACGCGATAGCCGGCCTTTGCTGTAGGTACCTACGTCGTCAAACTAGCAGCATCAGATATCCACCGGCAGTGTGATATTTCGGTGGTATCTCGATTTGCCAACAAATTGGGCATATGAACATTCTTGGATGCGTGATATACGAAAATATGCCTTCTATAGGGTGGTATTTTTGTTGTTTACGAGTTATAGCCATGTTTGTAACATTTTTTGGGAAATCAACAGGGTTATCACGATTTTAAAAAGGCATACTTAACGTCCTGGATGCGTTCATCACGGAAATATGCTCTAGTGGGTGGTATTTTTCGTATTTACGAGTTACGGCATTGTTACATCGCCTTGTGATATTTGGGGGGTCCTGATTTTGCCCAAAATTTTGCATACAAAAACTTCCATGATGCGCTGATAACGAAAATATTTCTCTATAGGGTGGTATTTTTCGTCGTTTATAGTTACAGACATTGTAACATTCGCCAACTTCGCCAGTATGTAATTAAATTCGGAGGTGTCTCGATTTGCCCAGAAATTGTATTGCAGTTCTCGTCGATGCATGATTACGAAAATAATGCCTCTATAGGGTTGGTGATTTTTTAAGAGAGTTTACAGCCATTGTAAACATCGTCAATGTTGATATTCTGGAGTGTTCTCGATTTGCCCCAAAAATTGTATGCAGAACCTTCCTCAATAAGCTGATTACGAAAATATGGCCTCTATAGTGTGCCGTATTTTCTTTTGCTTAGAGGTACAGTCATTGTAACACCGTCAGTGTAATATTTCGGGGTTTCTCGACTTTCCCAAAAATGTTGCATACTTTACCTCCTGGATGCGTTGATTACGAAAATATGCCTCTATAGGGTGGGTATTTTTCGTCATTTACAAGTTACAGCCATTGTAACATTTTTGTTGGTTGGGATTGGTTGTGTTGGATTGGTTGGGATCATGGGATCATTCAGTCTCGATTTGCCCAAATTTTGCATACAGAGCCTCCTTGATGCCCCGCAATACCACACTGACCGATGTTACAATAGGCTTTAACTCGTAAACAACGAAAAATGACACCCTATAGAGGCATTATTTGGTAATCAGTGCATCGAGGAACCCTGCCATACAATTTTTTTTTTGTAAAATCCAGACACCCGGAATATCACAAACAGGCGATGTTTTACAATGCCTGTAACCATAAACAACGAAAAGAATAACCACCCTATAGGAGGAATATTTTCGTTATCAGCGCATTCATTGAAGTTCTGTATGCACAATTTGGGGCAAATAGGGGCACCCCGAGGAATATCACAATGCGAGTTTAAATAGCCGTAACTCGTAAATGACGAAAAATGCCACCCTGTTAAAGGCATCATTTTCGTAATCTTGCCATCCAGGATGGTTCCAGTATTGTCAATTTTTTGGCAAATCAGTCACCCCAGAATACACAAAGGCGATGTTACAATGCCTGTAACTCATTAAACGACGAAAATACCACCCTATAGAGAATATTTTCGTTATCAGCGCATCATGGAAGTTCTTATTCAAAAGTTTTGGGGGCAAATCGAGACCACCCCGGCTGATCCCCACCAAATAACGAAAAATACCACCCTATATGAGGCATATTTCCGTGATGAACGCCATCCAGGACGTTAAGTTATGCCTAAATCGTTGATACCCTTTGATTTCCCCAAAAATTTACAATGGCTATAATCGTTAAACAGCAAAAAATACCACCCATATAGAGGCATATTTTCACGTATTCAGCCATCCAGAATGTTCGTATGCCAATTTGTTGGCAAATCGAGATACCCCGAATATCACACGCCGGGTGTGATATCTGATGCATGTGCATAAGTTTATGCGGATAGTAGGAACCTACAGCAAAAGGCGGCTATCGGCGTAGAGTCCAGCGCTGTCAAAAGTTTTGAATCATCTGCGTAAGCAGTGTCTTGCTGATTGTCCATACCGACCGTTAGTTGCACCCGTTGACACTCACTGGCTGGCTAACTACTTTTCGGGGCATACGCAGCATGTTAAGATAGCCAAAAGAGACGGCGGCGCGATTCTGTCAGCGACATTGCCGAACACTACAGGAGTGTATCCGGGAGGTAGCCTCAGCTGTCTTATGTTTTCGATCTTCGCCAATGAAATGGACTTGTATACTGGCAACTCTACCGTTATTCAATATGCCGATGATACGCAGCTTTTAGTTTGTGGTATGAAGAACAGCTTCATGAAATGATCCATCAGGTAGAAACAGCCTTGCAATGCTTGTAGATGGTTTTGTAAAATCAGATGAAAATCAACGCGAGAGTCAAAAACTCAACTGCTTGTACTCGGAACAAAGGCTATGTCTGCGCACTGTCCTCAGATCTCGATAAAAGTGGAAACTCGACTGTGACTGAATCTAGAATAGTAAAAAACTTAGGTCTTGTCAATTGACAGGGCACCTGTTGTTTTGAATCTCACATTGACAGCTGGACCGCCAAATGTACAGGCACACTAATCGCCCTGATGCATGCTCGACAATTCTTGTACCAGCGCTGCGCTCTACGACAGATTGTGGGAGGTTGGTTATGCTCATCAATTAGGTTATTGCACTGTCGATCTACGGAAATGTGGTATGACGCAGATGCCACCGTATCCAAAAACTTTGTAAATTTTTGCACCCGAGTTCATCACACGGGAAGCGAAAATACGACAGGATATACGTGTGAAGTGAGCGACTCGGGTATTCTTTGTCAGCCCGCAGCCTATTTTGAGTACCACAAGGACTTTAACGAAATCGATACTACGTTTTGTTTTGCGGAAACGAGATCCTGCGGGACAGATGTTTGAACGCGTAGAGCACGGCCAGGGAACTCGGCAGATCGGCAACTGCGTTTGCAAGAATTAGAAGTGAGACGGGGGAACGCAGGCTTGTCTTTATGGTGTGCAAAACTGTACAATAATCTGCCTCACAGCTGATGCAGGGACACCTGCGGATGTCACGCTTCAAAGCCGATCTGGCTGATATGCTGGATCAAACTAAGAATAATCGAATCGTATGGTCCTGATATGATTATGTTCGTCGTGTATGTTTTTGCAGTTACCCAACCTCTCTATTCCATATTATGTGACATTGGCAACTGAAAAGCCTCGCATCCGCGTGGACGGAGCCGCAATACATGAATCTGAATCTGGCAGCTTACTCTGACAACACCTCGGCGTTGGTGCCAAACTCGGCATGTTTGTACTCCTGCCATTGTATGTCCTGCGCCTGCTGTCGGGAGCTCTCCTCTTGCAGAGACAGCGCCACCAGGTAGCTGGAAAAACACAGACACACACGTCAGTGGAGACGACAGAGGAGCACTGGCTGCACACAAACACAGCCGCGGGCCGACAGCGATACCAGACCAGCTCACTGAGCTGCTGCAGGCGACCGACTCTCAGTTGGTCTAATAATAGTGTCGTGTGCTGCGCCCGTCAGATGTGCGAGCCACCGTGCGCCGGGCGGGTCGCGGTCAGCTAAGCCGGAGTGGTGCGTGGTCGGGCAGGCAGTGTGCAGCCGGGCGACACGGTCAGAGGTGTGCCCGCTGAGGCAATACAGCGGCTGCTGCGTAACCTGTGTTTGGTTTCATCCACAAGATATTTCGGCGTCGCCATGGACGAAACAGTGAAAACGGATATAACTGGGGGGAGGGGGGGGAGCACGAGAAACGGCTCTGTGAAACCAGTCGCATTTGTTGCGCGTTTAATCGTGGAGTTTAACGGCTCACGCGATGTGGTGGAGTGGCTTAAACGCGCGGGATTGGTGTGTGAACACAGTGGTGCTGCCGTTGCGACTCACAGGAGGGGGGTTTTCTGTTTGGTCGCAGCTCCCTGCCGACAGCCGATCAGACTCGGAGAAGGTGTGAACGGCGCTCTACGCAGCATTTGTTCTAGATGAGCACGCGGCATTACGAGGCGTTCACCAGCCGCTGAATGCGCGCCGGCGAGTCAGCTGACGTATTCCTGGCTGAGCTGCGTCGGCTGCCGGCACTATTCGGGGACGTTTCGGATCGGACGCTCGTCTGCGCGTTTGTCGCCGGCCTCCCTGACAGCTCGTGGACGGCAGAATATCCGGCGCCCGTGTCATCACCGGCGGAGGGTCTCGCGTCTGGTCGGACGTGCTGGCGCGGGCGCGCTCGGTGCTTAGTGACGAGAGGCTGGCGGGGACGGCGGTGGCGGCAGCGGCAGCTACGCGCGGCCTGCCGACGGAGGGGCAGAGTCAGCAGCCGGCGGCGCGTGTCCTGCAGCAGCGCGATGATCAGCCGGCACGAGCGCAGCTGGCACGGAGTGCACGAGGGCTGCTGCGCTGCTGGATCTGCGGAGTGCTCGGGCACATCTCTGCCGCCTGTCCTCACCGGCCGGGAAGATCCCAGAGGATCTCAGTTCAGAGGAGCGCGGGAGATGCAGCATCAGCGCCGGCGTCCTCTCCCGGGCGGCACTGAGAGGCGCTCTGCCGGTGACGCAGCTGCGTGTCGACGGCCGCGACAGTCGAGCGATCGTCGACAGCGGCTGCACCGAAAACAGGGTATTTGCGCCGTACTGCGGGCAGTGACGCAGGCAGCGCGTCACAGTGATGTCGGTGAGAGGTGACTCGTTCTTCTGTGACGGAATTGGACGTGTCTGTGTGGAAGCAGCATCCGGTCAGTCCGCTGTGGTGGATGTGTTGGTGGTGATCGAGAGGCCACTGGGCGTGGCGTTTATGCTCGACGTGGGTGGAATATCGGCGCTGGGTGATGTGAGGTTCTGTGGTGCAGTGAGCAGGCCGGCAACAGGCAGGCTGTGCAACCAGCCTGCTGTGCTGTGAAAGTGGAGGGACGGCACGGCGCCAGAGTGTCTCACGAACGATGTGGCTGAGTACAACGTGCCGGAAGGGGTCCGGGATGAGTTCGACGCTGAGCTCCAGTCATGGATTAAGAGGGAATTTGTGTTGCTGGTTGGTGCCCTACGACGAAGCTGTCTGCGGGCCATCGCTCGGACTGATCCCTCTTATGGCTGTGGAGCAGCGCAACAAGACAAAGATCCGACCCGTTCTAGATTACCGACAATTGAACAGCCACGTGACGCCACACACTGCCGACGCTGATATGTGCACCGACACTCTGAGAAAGTGGTGGCGGCACGGCGCCAACATTGCCGCCATTGACATGAAGAGAGACTGTACCTGCAGCTGATGACTGAGCCATTCCAGACGTGTGTCATTGTAAACGGCCGGCGGTACGCGCTGACCAGAGCTGCGGCTTCACGGGTACCGCAATCTGCTGCGGTCAGCTGCGGCGCCGATCATGATGAAGGCGGTGGTGCGCCGTACTGCAGTAGCTGCAACTGCAGCTGTGATGCCGTACTGTGCTGATGACCAGTGATGCAGCCAGCGGTGGCATCCTATGTGGAGGACGACCTGTGTGTCAATGAGGACGTCGTCAGCGCCGAGCAGGTGATGGCGCATTTCGAGAAATATGGGCTCGAGTGCAAGCCGCCGCAGCGAGCTGCCGACGGAGCGCGAATGCTGGGCCTGCGCGTGGGAGCTGTCGACGGCGTGTTGCGCTGGGGGCGCGACAATGCGAGTGGGGGGTGAACCGCCCCGTCGATCATGACACAGGCGCAGCGTGTTGCCCTGGGTGTGGCTCGCCTGGTGGCGCACCTGCAGTGTTGTGGCCTGGCCTCAGACCGCCGCTGCCTGGCTTGAAGCGGTGCATTAACGTGCTGACCGCAGCATGGCACCGCCCAGCCGACCGAACCGCCACCTGCGGAAGCAGATCGACTGCCGTGGCTGGCCGTCTAGCCAGCGATGACCCAGCCCGGCGGCGGTGGCCACGTCTCGGTGACCACGCCGTCGTGTGGACGGACGCCAGCTCGGTCGCGGCCGGAGTCCATCCTGGAGACGCCGGCGGGGGACGCCATCGAAGATGCCTGCTGGCTCCGGCGCGACGAGACAGCGCACATCAACATGGCCGAGCTGGACGCCGCCGTCCAGGGTGTCAATCTGGCCATCGCCTGGGGCATGCGCTGCGTGGAGCTCAGGACCGACTCCTCCACGGTTCACCGCTGGATCGGCGACGCTCTGAGCGGGCGGGCCCGGCTCAGGACGAAGGCTCATGGCGAAATGATCATCAGACGTCGCATCAACATGGTCAAGCAGCTGGTGGATGAGTTCGGCATCGAGCTGTCGGTGGTGCTGGTGCCCTCGGCGCACAATCGGGCGGACAGACTGACACGGGTGCCAGCCGAGTGGGTGCGCAGTGACTCGTGTGCGCCTGAGCCCGTGGTGCCGCGGCGGTTGCCGATCCGGAGTCTGCTTCGTTAAAGGGACTGTCCCACCTTAACATAGGATTTGAGTTGAGATAGCCATTTTGCGTGCTGGGCATTGCAATTATGTATGGTATAAGTTAAAACAACCACCGAGGTCGAATTACAAAGAAATTTGAGTATATGTTGACATCTGTAACACTCCCCCAGTCGCTCCAGTGTATTTCGATGATGGCGGGATTCTGAGCCGATGTTCGGTTCCGTCTCTTCTTTACTAAATGTTGATTATTAGCTTCGACTTGCCTTTTACCTTGTGGGCAATACCATCCTAACAATTTACAACTAACGTTCACCACTACATATATTGGTGGCAGTGAAGGTTTTCTCTATCCCTCTCTCCTCTATATCACGTCATTCAGACCCCAAATATTTAAAAAACTATTTTTATTGAAATTGAGCACTGTTTGTGGAGAAACAAATTCACTCAATCGTGCTTCGGGCATGCATTTTTACTTCTATAATTTGTTGTCACCACAATCAGACATACATTCGCACACATTTTTACAAGGTGGCAGTTCCCTTTAAGTCCGTGCTGGGAGACGTGAGAGCGGATGACTAGCCAATCGCATATCACGCACTACCAGGGTCAGACGTTCCTCTCCATAATCGACTGTGGCCCGTCGCGATTTTGTCTGTGGAGCCCTCTGCGCCGTATAGACTCAAGTAGAGTGACCGCTCAGCTGGAGTAGGTGTTTCTAGAGCGAGTAGCACCGGTAGAAATTCTAACCGATAACGACATCGCTTTTCGGAGCCGAGAGTGCTGCCTTCGCTGCGCGCTGGGGTGTGCAGCTACGTTTTAGGTTTGTGCAGTCCGCCCCAGCGGCAAGTCAATTATCGAGCGAAACCACCGAGGTGATTGCTGCGCGCAAACAATGCCCGGTGTCGGAGGCGGTGCATTTATATAATGTAACCCCGCGCGACGGTGAAGTAGTGGCAACGGCTCCTGCGAGCAGCGTGTACAGCTGCGTGATCCAGTGCGTGATCGTGTCAGGATGTTAGCCATGTGAGCCAGGAGCTGTGGGAGAGCTTGCCGCCTGAGCACGGACCGTTCAGTGTTGGTGATGCTGTGTGGGTGCGGAAACCCGGCTTTCGGTGTACAGAGTGGTGAGGTGACTGCCGTGGTGTCTCCGTAGGTGGTTGAAGTTGAGGGTGTACCCTGGCATGTTAGAGACTTGCGACCGTGTGACGAGCGTATTGGCATCTGCTGTGATGATGTGACTGTGATTGCTCCGCCGAGCCAAGCGCTCCCCATATATGTGTTTCCTGATGTCGATCCCGGGCTAGATGACGCGCGTGTTGAACCAGTTCCTGTCGTAGATAGTGTGGAGGAAGTAGCTGCGCATGAACTCCGCCACAGGGCAGGACGGGGCAGGACGGGGAAGGCGGGGAAGGACGAGGCAGGACGAGGCAGGACGGGGCAGNGGAGGAAGTGGCTGTGCATGGACTTCGCCGCAGTCAGCGGTCGCGGCGATCTCCAGACCGCCTTCGCTACGAAGAGTTTGGGACGCCGGTGACGTAGATGATCTTGAAGATCAGGGAGGAGTGTAGTGTCGTATGTGTGTTGCGCCCATTGAGTGTGTGCCTGACCCAACTGTTGCGCTGGGCGGGTCGCGGTCAGCTGAGCCGGAGCCGGAGGCGTTGCCGACCGGAGCGTGGACCAGCCAGGCAAGTGCGCGGCAGGGCGACCGGGAGAGGGGACGTGCAGAGGTGTGCCGCTGATTGCAATACAGCGCTGCTACGAAACCGCGTTTGGTTCAACTACCCAAGAAGGCCATGGCTGAAAATATATTTTGGATTTCCTTTTAATATTTATACATATTATGAGCATGAGGTTAATTTTTCATACACTTATACTACAAATTTAGCCTCATTAGCCGTTTTCACGGTGGATGATTTTGCGCGAAATGTTTTAAACATTTTTAAATGTTTTAGTACTAGCCGCTTTCACGATGGACTTATTTGCGAGAAGAAAAAAATGTTTAAACTCTCGTCCTACGGGACCGTAGGGCGAGGGTTAAAACATTTCTCGCAAGTTAGTCCATCCTGAAAACGGCTACTGCTCAAACATTTAAAAACATTTTAAAATGTTTAAAACATTTCGCGCAAAATAATCCATCGTGAGAACGGCTATTACCTATTTAGCTGTTGTGAATGTTGTGTGTGTACTAAGGGCCGATATATTTGCGTACAACTCAGTAATGTCCTAAACAATTGATTTGGAAACTATCAGCACACGGATGAATATAAGATAGCACTTGCCCGTGGTTTTAGCCGCGTGGACTATTACCGTGCCTCGTTTCAGTCGTACCTTGGTTGCGGCTGCAGCCAGGGTTGACCTGTGGCGGCTATTGATTCAAGTCTCATCTCGCCCGCCTCTGGGCAGCTTTCATGATGATTATCTAGGCGTGCCTCTGGCCCTCAGTTATCTTGGGCGTGCATTCAGTGCCCCTCAGTTATCTGGGCGTGTATCAGTGGCCCCAGTTTTCTGGGCGTGCATGCATGGCCCTCAGTTAGTCTGGCCGTGCATTCAGTGGGCCCTCAGTTATCTGGGCGTGCATCAGTGGCCCTCAGTTATCTGGGCGTTGTGCATCAGATGGACCCTCAGTTATCTGGGCGTGCATCATGGCCCTCATTATCTGGCGGCATGCAGTGGCCCTCATTATCTGCGGCGTGGGATGCAGTGGCCCTCAGTTATCTTGGGCGGCATGGCAGTTGCCCCTCAGTTATACGCGTGCATGCAGTGGCCCTCAGTATCTGGCGGCATGGCAGTGGCCCTCATATATCTGGCGTGCATGCCAGTTGGCCTCAGTATCTGGCGTGCATGCAGTGGCCCTCAGTTATCTGTTCGGCATTCAGTGGCCTTCAGTTATCTGGCGTGCGCATGCATTGGCCCTCAGTTATCTGGGCGTGCCATGCAGTGGCAAACCTCGTTATCTGGGCGTGCATTCATGGCCCTCATTATCCTGGGCGTGGCATGCAGTGGCCTCAGTTATCTGGGCGTGCATGCAGATGGCCCTCAGTTATCTGGGCGTGCATCAGTGGCCCTCATAATCTGGCGCATTCAGGCCCCTCAGTTACTGCGGCGTGTATGGCAGTGGCCCATCAGTTATCGGGCGCGTGCATGCAGTGCCCTCAGTTATCTGGGCGTGCATGCAGTGCCCTCAGTTATCTGGGCCCTCAGTTATCTGGGCGTGCATTCAGTGGCCCTCAGTTATCTGGGCGTGCATGCAGTGGCCCTCGGTCCACCAGTTGGGTCCGGGAGTTCGTCAGGACCCCAATCCGCTTACAGCACATATCACTTGCCATGACGGGCCCAAAATATGACTTTTCAATGGATTCAGAGTCAAATTTTACGAAGTAAGAACGTCCAGAAAATCGCATCGAAGTTGAGAAGCCAGCATTTCGGAAGACCTCACACGGTGAGCGTGCTGCAAAACAGTACATCTTAGCTAAACCCTATCCCCTGCTGGCGGCCAGAATTACGTTAACCTGCGGGGACAGATTCTGCCACGACCCAGAGATCTCGAGAACCGCACGACCGATTTCGATGGGACGAACACCATTCGATTCGTTGTGACGAAATCTTTCTTTTAGGACCTCGAAATCGCTTTTTTGTTCAAAAATAGGGGGCCAGGGGAAAAATTGATGTTTTTTGAAAGTTCATTGTGGTCATGTGATTGGACCGATTTGCATGCACAAAACGTTTTTGACCTTCAAATGTTATGGACTTTGATTTATTAAAGGGACAAGTACAAAATTAAAAATCATAGGCGTACTCAGGGATGAAAATGGTGGGATTTTTTTATACAAATATGTGTCGTTCGTGAGTGCTTGGGGCGATAGGAACGTCACATAAGGGCTTTGTTGCTGTCATTTGTTAAATGTAATATATTGCGCATGGGCAGATTCAGGTAAACAACGTGGGGGCACCATGTGCAGAACGCCTTTTATCATATTACTAGTTTAAAGTTGGACCCAATTTGACGGAGGATATTGCCTCCCATTTTATGTACCTGAGTGCGCCTCTGCACCAAAATATGTATAATCCAATTATGTATGATGTATATAACGTTGGCACAGTTTCTGACGCCTTTATTCCACCGCAAACTACGAATGAAGTTTGCGCCGCACAACCGCATTCGTAACGCACTTCAAAACATGAGCCTGGAGCTGCCTCCGCTAAGTCGATTTTTTAAAACAAAATTGACACAACACGCGTAATTCAATTTTAGGAAAATTTCCAAAGCTTCAATACGTTAAGTCTAACGGTTTAGAAGCAGCATGCGAAAAACTACCGGGGGCAGAATTTGCCGCCCGTAGGTAATATGGTTAATGAAACACTTGACAGATGCTCACATGTATTCTGATATCTGGAACCTGACATTTTTATTTTTTTTACAACGACATTCACAACTGCACATACGAGTACATCACAGCTCTCCGTCATAACGAGCTCTCCGTCATAACGAGCTCTCCGTCATAACGAGCTCTCCGTCATAACGAGCTCTCCGTCATAACCAGCTCTCCTTCATAACGAGCTCTCCGTCATAACGAAGCTCTCCGTCATAACGAGCTCTCCGTCATAACGAGCTCTCCGTCATAACGAGATCTCCGTCATAACGAGCTCTCCGTCATAACGAGCTCTCCGTCATAACGGGCTCTCCGTCATAACGAGCTCTCCGTCATAACGAGCTCTCCTTCATAACGAGCTCTCCGTTCTATAAAACGGAAGCTCTCTCGTCATTCAACCGAGCTCTTCCGTATGAGCACGGGCTCTTCGCCAGTCATAAACGAGCTCTCCGTCATAACGAGCTCTCCGTCATAACTGAGTCTCCTTCATAACGCAGTCTCTACCGTCCATAAACGAGCTCTCTCCGTCATAGAGCTCCTCTCCGTCATAAACACAGTCTCCTAATCATAACGAACCTCTCCGTCATACGAACTCTCCTTCATAAACGAGCTTCTCCGTCATAACGAAGCTCTCCGTCATAACGAGATCTCCGTCCATATTAACAGCTCTACCGTTTCATACGGAGCTCTCCGTCATTTTAAAACGTTAGGAAGGCTCTCCGTCATAACGAATGCTCTCCGTCCATATTAAGAGCTTCTCCTATATAACGAAGCTCTGCCGTACATTAAGGAGGTCTTCTCCGTCATAACGAGCTCTCCGTCATAACGAGCTCTCCTTCATAACGAGCTCTCCGACATAACGAGCTCTCCGTCATACTGCCTGCTTTCGATTCAGTAAAAGCTTTTGAGGCCTCATTTACGCCGTCTGTTGTGCTGTTTACCGATTTCTTTCCAGATCGCCGTCACGCAGGCTAAAACATGATTTAAACTGGTCGTTTATTACCGAATTCCGGGCAGGATCTTGGGTAAATTTATGCGGCAGCCGGCCCACAGCACCACTGGGAGAATGGTCTCTGCCTACTTCACTCTCTTCGGCAGCCTGTCTTGGGCTCATCCAATTACAATCTCGTTTGGCGCAGACAAACAAAGATCCAAACATTGGGTCGGCGCCAATATCGCAAGGAGGTGGCCGATGCCAACTGATTTACATATTCGGCAGCTTCATGCAACAATTTGTGAACGACATTGCAAAGGCGAAGTGGCAAAGAAAACTTACCATCCTAATATGACAGTGGGAGTCTGGAAAGTGACGGCAAAACTCTTCAAGACGAACTTAATTTTTTATATCATATTTGTTTATTATTTGTACAGCTTTATAGCGTCAGACTAAGGCATGATGCTGAAAAATACAAAATAAAAACTGAATGTGCTGCTTTGTGAATAATGATCTATGAGTAATGTTTACGTTTTCACGGTGGATTATTCCGCTAAAAATATTTTTAATATTTCTGAAATGTTGTAAAATGTTTTGGTATGCAAGTTTTAGTATATGGTATATTCCAAGAAATAAATTACGGATTTAGGCGAAATCCTCACTCTTCAATGGTTATGAAAACATGAACTGAGCTCAAAATAAGTTTATATTGAATATAACATTACATTGTTTTTAGTTTAAATCCGTTTTCACGATGGATTATTTTGCGCGAAATGTTTTAAAACATTTCAAAATGTTTTAAATGTTTTAGTAGTAGGGGAGAGTGCCCACCAGCGAACACCCCTTTTGAAAAATCAGTCTAGTGGCTTTGTGTTTTGTCCTGGCAGAGATTCTGAGAACTTCGTCCACTCAGAAAAACTGCTTATTACTAAAATTGTCTAAGGAATAGCCAGAGTTAGCAAAATAGATTTAAGCGGCAACACACCATTTTTGGGGAGTTGTAAACAAATTTCATTATTTCTTGGTGACCTAACTGTGTTACTACTGGTGGCATGGGGTATACCATTCAGTGAGAACAGGGGAAGGTTCACCAGTGAATCAGGGGGGGGGGGACTACAACCAGTTGGGACAGGATGACTTTACATGATAGGTGGAGACGGGTTTTTTTTTCTGCTGAATGCTCACTTGATACTGTGTTGACAATCAGTTGACACTCGACACCTTGACAATATCTGTGGCAGCTCGAAAATAATAAAACAAACAATTCAACAAATATATTTCAAGTTCAAGAAACGTTTATCTATCCGAAAATGTATTCAACACACGTCCATCACTTTCATATGTCCCAGTAACAATAAAATAACGTTGACCTAGTAATATAAAATGAACATTATTCTGAAGTATTGTCGCTTTGGGAGCGTGTTCGGCATAGCAACGCCAAGAGATCAGCATTGAATGGCCGCCTGCAACGGAGAGGGGTCCTCATAGAACGTGAGGATTTCCTTGTCCTGGCCGTGGAGCCCTTTGTGGAGTTTATCAGCCTAACGCAATATATCTTCCTGCATTCACAGTTTTGAAAAGTTGAGGTTTTTCGGAAGGAAGATCCACCAGTGAACAGTGTTCACTGGGTGGGCGCCCACCCCTGCTCACTGGTGGGCATTCCAACATATTTGGTAAAAATCAAATTTGAGGAGACAAACTTAAATGGCTGTTGCAAAACTATGACATTCACATCATTCAATGGACATGCGCAACAAGGTGGTCACTTAAGTGTCATATTTCGCTGAAAAATACAAATATTAGCGTTTACTGGTAGATAAGCAAGAACCGCTAGATCGAAAATTAAAACGGAAACGCAAAAAATAACTGTTTGCCATTCCCTGACAGAATCAAATGAAATCAGTCCGTTGCTGTTGACAACTTTAAACATCATCGCTTTGAGTCGGCTACCACCACCGACATCGATGAAATTATCACGTGACTAATATAGGCTGGAGGGGCACCTGTTCACTGTAGGCACCATGTTCGCTGGTGGGCATGGTGGGGATGGCATTAGTCCGTACCCGTTTTCACGGTGGACTAATTTGCGAGGAAAAAATATGTTTTAACCCTCGCCCTACGGGACCGTAGGGTGAGGATTAAAACTTTTTTTCGCAAATTAGTCCATCGTGAAAACGGCTACTACTAAAACATTTGTAAACCATTCATTTCGCGCAAAATAATCCATCATGATAACGGCTTATATAACATACCAAATTTCAGTGAAATGGTTGAAGTGCTTAATGATCAGTTCCAATATATTTTTACTATCGAGGATGACGTAACTACTAATCATAGTCATGCCAGTCGTTATTGCCCATATTAATGCTTGTCGGTTTAATCTACTTACCCATTTTATCCATCATAACCATCTATTGCACATCATTTTAGATAAGCGATCAGTGTAGTGTGTTCGGTATCGCGACCCAACAAATGACCCTGCGTGTATTATTTCCGAGTGTCTACTTCTCAACGTTTTAATGGGATAGCACGCCATCGCACAGACTTTAGTTGATTGGTCGAAATTTGCCTACCAATGAGATCGTGGCGAGCTATCAGAGTTTCATATCAGATTGCTGTTCTAGGTCCTTGTCAGATTGAAATGTACAGTGCTGTGTCCTTGCTATAAGGTCGCCATCAATGGTCACTCGTCGGTCAATACAGAAAGTTACAAACGTGAGTTATGTGCAGAAGTAAAAATGCGTGACTGAACGAGGAATATGTATTCTCTTTGAATATCACATTCTAGCTTCAGTTGTGCTATGATACAATTAAATCAATATTCGTCCAGTGTCTTCAATTTTCACCTTTTTCCACAACAATTAACCCGCGCACTGCAGGGGGGGTTGATTTCCCCCCTCAGGTTTTTCAGAAGTAGCGGAAAAACGGCAACGCACAGCGCCGCCAAATTTCGTGCACCTGTTTGGGCATCAATTACCCACACTTTGGAAAAGTTTTGACTTGAGGTCATCTCAGGTTCAAAGGTCACAAGTCCAGTGTCAAGTGACCTCGAACCTTCAAAAATGTTTGCGTGTCGTGCCAAGCCACAAGTCGTTTTTTTGAAAGTGTTTGAAACTTTAAGGATTTCATAAAGAATAATCAAGTACCTAGCAATTCATTTATCTGGATCTTTTCGTATCGGTGACCAAAGGGTCAGGTCCAATTTCCTGACCTCTCCATTATAAGTGAAATGGGAATAAAGAAATGCTTTCGCCTTTCAGAAAATATGCCATGGGATCAGGCTAATTCCTTTCAGAATCATAGCTATTGTAGCTCATTCTAAATGATCAAGGTGCATTGTTGCTTAGTGATTTTAACAAGGTACATCTGAGGTCATCTGCGGTCATCAAGCATGATTTGCTAATAACTCTTGATATAAAAGAGATAGATGGACGATTAGTTGACACCAATGTGTTCGTCTCGTCTGTCCGTGTTGCCCCCATATGCACAATGACCTACCTGGGTCACCAAATTGAACCTTGACCCGAGGTTCAAATTTTGAAAGTGTTGACCTCACCAGGTCCCGTATATATGTTGTGTCAAAGCGCAATCAATGGAGACAAACACGATGGTGTCAATATGGTTTTCGCCTATCTTTCTTGGTGACATGCTATTCACGAAAAAACTGTTTGACTAAAGAACAGTATGTTTTGACTGTCATGGAAACTCTGGAGCCTAAACTATTTGATCTGAGGTCACTTTTTGAGGACCTGGGCTCGGCCGAATTTCTATTTCAAATAGCTATCGATTGCCCTTTTTTAATCGTTTGGCTCCTAAGCTATACATAGTTTTTCGAGATAATTCGGGGGTTTTCTGGGAAAGAGTCCTATAAAGAGTCATCCGGAATATATCTGAACTTTGGTGAGCACTGGTGCACCTCAAATTGTGACCTGATCCAAGAAAATATGGAAATACTTTCGATAGAGCTTGCCTAGAGCTATCTAATGCCGTTTTCCGCTTGTCCCTACGCTGAGTAGTTTTGGAGATCTCACGGGGGGCGGAAATCACACCCCCCTGTAGTTCGTGTTCGGCGCGAACCCCCTGCAGTGCGCGGGTTAAGTTATGACTTGAAATCCACAAACGAGGCCAAAACATATAGTAAATTATCAATAGTTTTATTTATTCGTTTATTCATTCAAGTGCTCACCAACAAGGTCGCCCCCAGTAGCATCAAAAAGACACCGGACACTGCAGACTGTACACTTCCCGAAGATACAATTATATAATTAACATATGCTTTGCAGTAACAGTAAAACACGCTATAAATACACAACACTATGATACAAATGCATAGGCAGAACTGAAAATTTAAATATAAAAGAAAAAAAGAAACATAATAAATTATGTTAATCGAGTAAAAGAAAGACATGATTTTAGTTTCATAATTTAAGTTTTGAAACTTATGTGAAGCTAAAAAACGAATGCATACCAGACGTTTCGCGTTTATTGCTTAGTCAATGGGCAAAAACTTTATATATATATATATGTATATATATATATATATATATACGATATATATATATATATAGCTGATGTACATGCTGTACATACATGTACATGCTGATGAACGCTCAGACGATCAAAGAAGTCCCGATACACAGGTGCAGACGTGAATGATCTGCCCGGTCACTTACGCGAGAAGATTGCCTCTGATAATCGAAGTCGACTTTCAGAGGCGATCTTGTAATAGGTGTGACGCTCGCATATGAAAATGTTTGCTGAACTTGCTGAACTGAACTATTGGTTATATTAGCCGTTTTCACGAAGAACTATTTTGCGAAAGATTTGAAAACATTTTTAAATGTTTCGAAAAGTTTCGACGATCCTTTATTTAACTAGACAACTTTTACATGCGATTTTTGGCTTGAAATATCACTCATAATTTTGTAATATGTGATGGTAAGAATATAATATGTTGACAAAATTGTGCTTTGGTGGCAATTAGTATGCATAGGTGATGTCATGTGATGTCAGATCTCCACCGACTGAATCTTTTCAAAATATTCAAAATGGTTCAAAAGCATCATGTGGCGACATTGCTTGTAATGCTACTAGACCCAATGGACTTACCGCAATGAACGCGCAATGGACTCACCCAACGCGTGTTTGTGTGTGTGTGTGTGTGTGTGTGTGTGGTGGTTGTGTTGTGGTGTGTGTTGTGTTGTGTGTGTGTGTGTTTTGTGTTGTCGTGTGTGTTGTGTAGTGCGGTGTGTGTGTTTGTGTGTCGAATGTGTGCGGGTGTTGTGTCTGTGTGTGTGTGTGTTGGTGTGTGTGTGTGTGTGTGTGCATGTGTGTGTGTGTGTGTGGCATGGCGGAGACATGCGTATGGCAGGTGTGGCAATTGGCCATTTACAACTTAAAAGTTGGTGTGGCAGTGCCACACCAACTTTTCTGACTTGATTACTATAAAAATGGGGATATTTTATTGATGTTACATGGTCAAAAATTGCAAATAGACTAATGCGACTGGATCCACTATATCAAAACAATCAAACACACATTGTTACAGTTAAAATGCATATTGTCACCTAAAGGTAAAGTACTTATAGTTAAAATTGCAAATCGTTAATGGGAGTTAGTCTTTACACAGTACAAATGAAATATGTAACTGAATAACCAAACCTGACAAAACAATAGGTATCAAGCAACAAAGCGCCGTGACGACAACAGTGATTTTCCTAAAATACAGCAATTAGATCACAGAACATGACAAATTCAAAAACAGCTGTTAACAAAATGTATCTACCACCTCAACAATGTTATCAGTTTCATTCAAGAAGCCTCCAAACCATGGGTGTGGAGCGTGGGCTCCGATTCAACTGGGCTCACTGAGGGGTGGGGGTATCAGTCGGCAGCCCCTCAACTTGGATGAGGAAATGGGTCAAACCCAGGAAGAAATCTGGACCTCGTGGACTTTGATGGTAATTAAAACAATTTTTCCCAGCTTGCAGCCTCCCACTTTTCTTCTGAAGAAGCTCAACCCCCTGCTTCAAACTCATATACCTACTAAGGTATAAATTTATAAAAGGCACAAATAATTTCCCAAAACCTCAATTTGGTAAATAAACAAATATTCAAGCAAATCACTACATACAAATCCACCAAGTTCTTAGTTATCCATCAATTTTGCAATGATACATACATTTTGACAACTTATATTGATATTATAAAATAATGCATTTTTCTGTGCACGTTAGTCATTGCACACAAGATTCGGGATTCCTTTGCTAATATTTGCACGAACAATAATTCGTCTTTCTTGCGCCAAGATAAGTGCATTCTAAATCAATCAAGTAGCGGAGACCGGGCACGTTCTGTCACTTTTTTGCTAATTGGCCCTGGCGGGCACACTTTTCAGAGTTGGTGAGTGATACTTTCCAATACTGTTACATACATCAAAAGCTTCAAATCGTTTTAGGAGTTCAAGTGGTATCTCAGTTGGTTTCGGCACCAGTGTCGATAATGTGGCAATGAGTCATTTGACAGAACCTGCCCCATATACGGGGCACGTTCTGTCACCTATGGGGGCACATTCTTCATTGATGGCACTTCCTGTTATCACCGAACGTCGTTTGTGGTGTCCCTGAGGGGGAGAGAGGGTTTCATTCATCGCCACCCATCAATAGTGTAGAAAATGACGGCTATATACGATCCCAACCCTGCATTTTTGCGTTTTTCTTGGTTTTATCCATGCACGAATCAGAGGTCCCTGAGTACGCCTATGATTTTTAATTTGACTTTTCCCTTTCTACATTAAAGATATGACATCTAGGAATTCTCAAAAACACTTTTCATAAAAATCGGTCGAATGACATGGCTACATTGACCTTTCAAAACAATCCAATATTTTTCGAATGTGTTGCCCCTTGGCCCCCCATTTTTGAACAAAAAAGCAAATTTCGGGGTACAAAAAAGAAAAAAGAAAGATTGTGTCACGAAGAATCGAATGGTGTTCTTTTCCATCGAAATCGATCTAGCGGTTCTCGAGATGATCTGGGGGCAGAATCTGCCCCGCAGGTTAACGTAATTTCTGCCGCTCGTGAACTGCACGGCACCACCGATTCGTTTTTTACGCTTGTAGTGTGTACCATATTCTGTAAACAACAGGCAATCATTTTACTGGTCGTTTATAAGCGATACGACTAGGAAACAGACATGTGCTCGGATCCCAAAAAACGGGATCTCGGGATCTGATCTGTGGGCATCTGGATCCCGGATCCGCTGGGATTCATAGATCCACCTTCCACAAATTGTCGATGGATCCACTGGATCATAGATCCGCTTTCAATATTTGTCGTCGGATCCGCCTGGGATTTCAAGAAATTGCAGGCACATTTTGATTGGGGATCCACAGGATCCCAGATCCACCATTATACATATGTATATTTTCGGAACCAATTTTTAAAGTAATTGTCAGTATTTTTCATTCGTTGTCAATGCAACTAGCATGGGTGCATGCCTTTTAGTTAGATTTTGTCAATACATACTATAATTATGGCATAATATGCAAATCAGATCCTGTCGGATCCGAGATCCGTTGGGATCATAAATCCATTTTCATTGTTTATAATGGGATCCTGTGGGATCCAAGATCCGTTGCAAATGTAATCGAATATATTCCACTCAATCCAAGATCCACTATTGTTAATTTTGTCGTGGGAATCAGTGGGATCAAAGATCCAACATTGCGTTTTGTCGAGAGATCCTCTGGGATCATAGATCCTACTTCCAGATCCATGCACATGTCTGACTAGGAATCATGAACAGATTCAGTGACAGAACCTGCCCCAGATTGGGTGACAAAACCTGCCCCATCGACACAGGCACACTTTTTCGTTTTTTTACTGAAAACTTGGGAGAATGGGGCAGAATAACGCTCACCACCAATGTTTTCGGACAATTCCTATAAGGCCCCATGACAGCCATTCAAAGACCACTATACCAATTCTGAATGCGCCACAAACCAAATTAGTTCACTTATTATAAAAAAGTTTGGATTTATGTTGAAAAACAAAACTTTCAAATTGAACCAATCTCGTCGCAGGGGCATGTGTTGCTATTGATAGTTACCGGGCCACTTGCAACAACAAAGGAACATATGTTACGAAACAACAATATACCTGTCGGTGGTAATTCACGAGGAAACCCCGCTGACATAATGTGCCCCGTGACAGAACGTGCCCCGTTCTCCCCTACTATATGAATATATGTTTTTTTGCAGAAAATAATGCGAAAATTTGTGCAGGAAGTAAAATAAAAAAAAATAAAAAAATGAATAATCCCAAAGTGTTTCAGGCAAATTAAAGACTATTATATGACCATGGTAAAAGCCAAGATCCTATAACCAGGAAAGGACACGAGCCATTTGACCTTGAACTCGGCGGACCGCCAGATGACGTCACTGGCGGCATCCAGCTGTAGGTCAGCAGCCGCCGGCCCACTAGCGGATCCAGGGGGGGGCATCAGGAAAAAATGCCCCCACAGGAATCTAAAGGGATATTTAATACAATTATGCCCACCACGCGTTTCCAATTTATCGTAAAATCAAAATGTGTCTTCGCAGCAGCCAAAATCCAGCTATTCAAAGTCGAAACCGGCAAATTTTGCGCCGCTTCGCGGCATGACATAGCTTTCGCAATTGCTATTACAAATTTTCAAAATGGGAAAGTGAATTCCATTAAGTTTTTGGTAGAGGCAATAGATCACTCATATCAATAGGCAATAGATCAGGCAACAGATCAGGCAATAGATCATGGGGGCTCCTCTTGGCGGTAATTGCTGGCACTGATGGAACCATGGGGAGGTATCCCCATGGATACATCATAAGATGACTTTCCGTGTCTTATGATGTACATTTATACGTCTTCACACCAAATTCCAATGAAATTGATTGAAGTATTTGGGCAGAGAATGACGTTATAATGACGTCATTCTGGAGCAAATTCAAAGGTGTTTCCAAGTGACAGGTGTGCCTTCTGCTGAGATTGTGACCTCGACTGACCTTTTATGTGGTCAACCGAGGTCACTGACCTTCGATGACCTCATACTAATTTGTTTGGCTTCTGGACGCTTTTAGGACAGTTTTTGACGCTGAATTCAAATTTTGGAGCCATTTCGCATAATTTTATGTTTCACTGGGGTCATGCGCTTCCAAAGGTCAACCGAGGTCACTGACCTCAGATGACCTGAAACGATCTTTTTGGAATTTGGCAGTTTTTAAGTCATTTTGCGACGCTGATTTCAAATTTGACATGTATTAAGCATATATGTTTAAGCACTTGTTGTATGTAAGGCATTATATTTAATATGAATGTATATGAATCTTTGAATGGCCTCCTTTACAAGTAAAAACACACAAAGTGAAAATAATGGATTGTTATTGATGATTTCGACCACAGGTCATTATCAAAATATGCCAAAAAAAGGATCATGGGGTGTTTTTTGGCATATTTTGATAATGACCTGTGGTCGAAATCATCAATCAAGGAGGCCATTCAAAGATTCATATACATTTGTATTAAGCATACTACGATTTTGCTTTACCATTTTGGCTTGATCAGTATTGAACTTTCACATATTAACGATCTGTGACATTTTGGTCTTTGGCATGACCTCAGAGGTCGCCTATTTACCCAGGAACTCAAAATCATATGTCAATGGCTTCCTCTCGCCACAATCAACGCGCTCGTTTTTTAATCGAAGCTCTAGCAAATGCTCTAGCAAATCTAGCTTTATTAGGGGCGAGACGCCAAGGAGGGGAGGGGGTCGCGTACCCCCCCCCCCCTACCCGGACACGCAGCGATCTTGCCCTACCCGGGCGATAGTTAAATTCATGTTTCCATAACCATTGAATAATTCAAATATCGTCTGAATCAGTACTTTATTTCTTGGGATATGTATACTAAAACTTGTATACCATAACATTTTACAACATTTCAGAATGATTCAGAATCTTTTTAGCGCAATAATCCTTCGTAAGAACGGTTATTGTAACGTATTATTAATTGCTTATTCATGTTGTTAACTTACCACGAATGTCACTGTCGTTTTTGTCTAATAAAATACATACCTCCAAGATGGAATACTCCTAAAATTGCATCACATAACAACGTTAGGGAACGATGACCTGAAGGTCGTATGGCATGAACTCATCGCTTGTCTGGGATATTAGCGGATGTCCACTGAAAATTAATTGTCATATGGATACACAGTCATTGCTTATTCAATACTTTGCGCTTATTGTCTATGACGGTTTAAAATAGGACTGGCAAAATGTCTATTATAATTAAATCATTTGGTTTCATGGGTGATAGAACATGGAATATTTTATAAGTGTGTTCGTGTTCGTCTAACAGAACCGTTGGCAGCCCAGGGGCGTCGCCGATAATTTTTTAGTGGGGGGGGGGATCGGCTGACTGAATTGCCGAAATAATATATCCTATTTATATGTGCGAATGTAAAGGGAATGTTTCACTTCTCTGAAAGTTGTCCAATGTACGCCGCTTGTGGTGCAAAATATGAAGTAATTGCCTGCCGAACACGATTCTGACATTTGTTCTCACAAACAGTGCTCAATTTCATGAAAACTAAGTTATACGTATTTGGGCTGATGACGCATAGAGGAATTTTTGGAAATATAAAAAAACCCTTCACGCTGCCAATATGTATGACTAGTGTAATGGCTAATGTATAGCAAATGTAAAACAAGTCTACTTTCATCAACATTTGATAAAAAGGGATGAACGACCTCGGCTTTTAAGAGGCTCCCTAATACACTAAGGGCCTTTATGTTTTTGCAGATGTCAAAAATCAAACTCAATTTACTTTCGATTAGACTCTGTGGGTGTTTTAACTTCTACAATACTTCATTTCAATGGAATTCCAACAACTTGTCCATCTCAACTCAAATCTTATGTTAATGTGAAACATTCCCTTTAAGGGTTTGCAGCATTTTTAATGTGTATTTTCATGCTATAGAAGGTGTTTGGAAATTGTTAATGGTTTGCCTGATAAAATACAGAAATATATGTGGTTGGCCTTGTAGAGGAAAAGAAGCTAAAATTACTATTGATTTAATTCAGCGCTTCAACGAACCGAAGACGATGACTTTGTTCTGATGATAGCCACCGATGTGACGCCGCAAAGCGTCGGGAAAATTGTATTTTTAGGAAGTTGAAAACGAAATTTTGATATTATAATCAGACCGTGAGTGGAACCAAGCCTCAGGTAATAACAACTGGTAACAGTGCACATAGTTTGAAATCAGTAACCATTTATACCTTTACTTTTTACAATTTTATATAATTCAATTTGCAAAAACAAAAAAGGGGTATATTCTATTCATACTCTGGCAATAAGGAAGAATAATGTACCATACATAACCTTTCCAGACTTGTAGCAAAACAGTATACAAACCATTCCCAAAATGGAAACTTTAACCTGGGATAGAGTGTAAAAAATAAACTAACAAACTGGAGTAACAATTGCAAGTTTTACATAATAGAAGTGCCTAATTATTCTTGGTGATTTATATCCACTGAAGAAGGCCCATGGCTGAAAATATATTTTGGATTTTCTTTTAATATTTATACATATTATGAGCATGAGATTATTATTTCATATACTTATATGATAGAAGTGCCTAATTATTCCTCGCCAGTGCAGGGGGATGCCACTCCCTCTGTTTTTCGGGATTAACTTGCATAACTATTAACCGAATCCGATGCAATTTGCAGAACGTTTCTCAAGGTCATGTCTGGCGGCAACTGGCGTCCCGTAGCATCCATGCTTGTAGCTTGTGCAGTTTCCGAGTGTTTGTTGTTCAGGACCATATCACATTGCACACGCACAGGTGTTACCAGGTGACATTTATGGTTTCCACTGAGATTGTGACCTCTGATAACCTGAGATGACTTTGTTTGGTCTCTGGAAGTTTCTAGGACATTTTGTGACGCATATCTATTTTTTGACAACATGGCATCTATTTAACACAATTGTATGTTCCACTCGGGTCATGCTCTTTCACAGGTCAACCAAGGTGTGGCGAGGTCACTGATCTCCGATGAACTGAAATGACCTTTTGAGATTGTAGTAGTTTTAAGACATTGTGTTAATCTGATTTCAAATTTAGCACCTATTTTGCATAATTGTATGTTCATTCACGATTTGAACTCGATTATAATTTGATTTCTACAAATGCACGATTTAGATGACATCCGGGTCATTGACATGACCTCAGAGGTCACCTAATGACCCAGGACATTCAAATGTAATATCAACGGCTTCCTCTCATCATGAGCAGCACGCTCGTGTTTGGATCGAAGCTCCATTAGGAACAAATGCCAGGGGCGTACCCACCCTCCTCCTCCTGCACGGTCACGTTAGGTATCGGACGCTGCACAGGGAGGGGTAAAAGGCTACCACAACGGATGCCGCCAGTTCATATGGTTACCATATACACCTATCGGCTATCGCCTATCACTAAGCAAGGTTAGTTGGGTTTTCGATCATTACTTTCTACTTTAAAAAACTGATGTCCATGATTCTGTGATCAGTCTAGAACCAGCAAGCTTTGCCGACTACTAATGTAAATTATTACGAGCGAGCGCGAAGCGCTCGCTCGTCTTTACGTGGTATATGGGGAAAATCTGATTATGAGCGACCCAACCCGACCCGTTGCGACGCTTTTGAGAAGCTCATATCTTTGGAATCGCACGTCGAGTGACAAGCGGGCTCTTTTTGCTGAGTAGCGCCCATTAATCATCCATGTTTTGTACCAGTGCCAACTCCATGTTGGTGACTACACTGCGCGTGGCGCGTGCTGCGTGGGGGTGTTGAATGTTGTGTCGCAAAAACTCCGCAACGGCTGGGCTGATTGTGCTCGAATTTGGTGTGTGGTTAGGGACTCCTCAAGTCCTCAGCCATCGCTTTTCTACTAGTCAGGGGTGGGGTGCCTCTGCACGTGCGCACGTGCACACCCCTATTATATATCTCAGGAATGGCTGAACCGATTGTGCTCCAATTTGGTGTGCAGTTAGGGACCCTTCAGCGGCCGCTTTTCCACAAGTCAGGGGTGCGGTGACTCTTCACGTGCGCACGTGCACACCTCTATTCTATTTCTCAGAAACGTCTGAACAGATTGTGTTAGAATTTGGTGAGTGGTTTGGGACCTCACAGCAACCGTCTTTCCACAAGTCAAGAGTAGGGTACCTCTGCACGTGCGCACGTGCACAGTAAACACCCCTTTTCTATATTTCAGAAACGGCTGAACCGATTGTGCTCGAATTTGGTGAGTAGTTGGGGACCTCTCAGCCGCAGCCTTTCCACAAGTCAGGGGTGGGGTGGCTCTGCATGTGCGCACGTGCACACCCCTATTTTATATATCCGGAACGGCTGAGCCGATTGTGTTCAAATTTGGTGTGTGATTAGGGACCCCTCAGCCTCCACATTTCCATAAGTCAGGGATGGGTGTCTCTGCACGTGCGCACGTGCTCACCTTTTTGTATCTCAGAAGCTACTTCCCCGATCGAGTTGAAATTCACCATACATTTCCTTCGCGCTCGCTTGCTCATCGCCAACTACGGCGCTTTTCTGGTATGTATTACGAGCGAGCGCTTCCCGCTCGGTCGTCCTTACGTGGTATATGGGAAAAATCTGATTATGAGCGGCCCAACCCGACCCAACCCGTGGCGACGCTTTTGAGAAGCTTATATCTTTGCAACCGCACGTCCGATTGACAAACGGGCTTCTTTGCTGAGTGGCCACATTCAATCAACCCTTTTTTGTTATCAGTGCCGACGATCATGGGAGTGACTACCACTGCGCGTGGCGCGTGCCGCGTGAGGGGTGTTGAAAGGTGTTTGTCGCAAAAACTCCGCAGCGGCTGGGCTGATTGTGTTCAAATTTGGTGTGTGGTTAGGGACCCCACAGTAGGGTGAGTCGTAAAAACCAAAAATTGGACTTTCACAAATGGAGGGCGCGGAAAAGATGAGGTGGTCAATTCTGAGTATAAAGCAACAATTTTTTTGGAAAAAATAAAAAACATACCTATTAAAAAATTTGAGTTTGTTAAAGCCGTTTTGACCCAAAAAAACACAAAAAAGCCTTTTCGTTTGACATTTTTAAACGACAATATTTTAAATTCTCTGTTCAAAAACATAGCCATAATGCTTTTAAAGAACCTGTAAAGCAAGTTCAGTCCACCACGAAAAACAAAATGGCAGTTAAGCATGCTTTAAGCGTGGTAAGAACTGGTAATTTGGCCTAAATGAGTCCTGTGACTTATTTGTGTCGTTATTAGTGTCGTCCTTCAGTGTGCTGCTATAGACCTCTCTGCACAGACGTGCTGACCGTCCCGTCTGTCAGGGAACAGACCTTCGACAAAGGGGGGAGGGGGCACGTCATCCCCAGGAGCCCCCTCAGCAATGGGCCCCCGAAAAATATAGCGTAAATAAACATCTCCCCGGATTCAGGCCACTATATTTTGCAGGGAACGCAAAAAGTCGCATAAAGGGACGTCGCCAATAATTTTAAGTGAAAATTCGGTCCAATGGGGGGGGGCAAGTGCCCCCTGTGCCCACTGCCTGGCGACTGCTCCCCTGCCGTCTGTACAGGGCAGTGTCGTCCTTCATTGTGGTGCGGTGGGTCTCTCTGAACATGTACGTGATGAGCCTTCTCATTGTTCTTGTACATGGGTGGTGTTTTCGTTCTCTTTTTATTTGCTGCTTGTGGACCTCTGCTGCGAAGATCGTAATGTACCACCCTCGTACTGTATATGGGTGGTCGCCCTGTTCAATAGTGGTCTGCTTTGGTGGTTATCTTATTTGTCACATCTTATCGGTATGACTCATCCCGTCTGTATCCTTTACAGGGGGGTTCTGTCCTTGCAGTGTTTGTTCTGGTTTCTGGTTTGGCTCTTCTGTTCTTGAAGTTCTTGTATACCGTCGTCTTACAGCGCGATGAACATGCACACAAGCACACTTACACACATACAGCACAACAAGACGTCTCAAATCCAATGCCCAGTAGCGCCACCTATATCACATAACCACTTCCACCGCTGCAGTCGCGCCACTCATAACATCTGTTATTTACTTTTTGCGCAGTTCACAGCTTGACCAGGCTATCGTATCATATCGACAAAGGCGAGAGGGCCCCTCGCCGCAGGACTCCAGAGCTGCACGCGGTCATTTCCGGTTCGCACTCGCGCGGCACACCAGACACCATACCGAGGCCAGCCGTGTCGCCGTCACCTCCGGGCTCCTCCGCTAACTCGCACAGGCAACGCCGCTTCAGACAGTGGCGTTCGTCCTTGTCAGGGGACCCCAGGCCAGGTCGTACACGGCGCGGGAATGTAGCCCAGACCAGATCGCCGAGCAGGCCCATTGGACGAGCGGCTCCGTCCAGGTCCAGCCGTACACCGCTCCGTCGCGCCAGGCGGAGGCGAGACGGCAGCCAGACGCATCCCATGGTATCGCCCACACGGCGGAGCTGTGGTCCCCGAGCACGGCGCCGGCCATCCAGGTTCGCCGTCGTCCCAGAACAACCGCACGAGTCGACCCGGTCTTCCTCAGAGCTCCAGGCCCCGCATCTCACTTGTGTGTGCACCATCACCACGGTGGCACACTCGAAGTCGAGTTGGCACTCGTCAGTCAGTTTTCAGCACTCAGCACTTTCTTCACAGACGTGCTGACCGTCCCGTCTGTATAGGGCGGTGACGTCCTTTAGTTTGCTGCTGTGGTCCTCTCTGCACAGACGTGCTGACTGTGCCATCTGTACAGGATGGTGTCGCCCCTCAGTGTACTGCTGTGGGCTTATCTGCACAGACGGACACAGACACATGGCTTGTCTGTACTCCGTCTGTACAGGGTGGCGGTGGTGTCGCCCTTCAGTGTGCTGCTGTGGACCTCTCTGCACTGTAAGGACGACACCACCCTGGGCCCCTGTACAGACGGGACGGTAAGCACGTCTATGCAGAGAGGCCCACAGCAGCACACTGAAGGAAGACACCGCTTTGTACAGACGGGACAGTCAGCACGTCTGTGCAGAGAGGTCCACAGCAGCACAATGCAGGACGTCAACGCGCTGTACAGACGGACGTCGGACGGTCATCACGTCTTCTAGAGAGGCCCACAGCAGCACACTGAAGGGCGACCCCACCCTGTATGTACAGACATGTATGGGTAGGTCATTACGTTTGTGCAGAGAGGTCCACAGCAGCATACTGAAGAACGATACTGCCTTGTACAGACATGGTGGTCATCACGTCTGTGCAGAGAGACCCACAGCAGCACAATGAAGGACGACACTGCCCTGTACAGACGCCAGGGGAGCAGTCGCCAGGCAGTGGGCACAGGGGGCACGTGCCCACCCCCCACTAGGCCGACTTTTTCACTAAAAAAATATTGGCGACGTCCCTTTATGCGGCTTTTTGCGGGCCCTACAAAATATAGTGGCCTGAATCCGGGAAGATTTTGATTTTCGCTATATTTTTCGGGAACCCTTTGCTGAGGGGGACTCTGGGGATGACGTGCCCCCCAAACTTTGTCAAAGGTCTGGCTGCGCCCCTGACAGACAAGACGGTCAGCACGTCCGTGCAGAGAGGTCTATAGCAGCACACTGAAGGACGACGCTAATGACGACACAAATATGATACAGGACTCATTTAGGTTAAATTACCAATTTTTACCACGTTTAAAGCATGCTTTAACTGCCATTTTGTTTTACGTAATGGACTGAATTTGCTTTACAGGTTCTTTAAAAGCATTATGACTATGTTTCTGAGCAGAAAATATAGAGGGTTGTCGTTTAAAAATGTCAAATGAAAAGTCTGTTTTTGTGTTTTTTGGGTCAAAACAGCTTTTACAAACTCAAAATTTTGAATAGGTACGTTTTTGATTTTTTCCCAAAAAATTGCTGCTAAGAAGAATTTACTAAGAATTTACCACCTCATCTTTTCCGCACCCTCCATTTGTGAATTTCCAACTTTTTGTTTTTACGACTCAACCTACCCCTCAGCCACGGGTCGAAAAAAGCAGGTGTGCGACATCACGCGACGTATTTTCGATTTGGGATGTTTATAATGACTTCTTCTTTTATTTTAACACGCAAAGGCTACGACACAATTTTTTCGGTCCGAGAAACTAAGCATTTTTTTCGATAATTTTCAAGCTGGGATTCCTAAATTTGTTGCATATCACGCTAAGAAGCATAAGATGAACTATCCCTATTGAGTCCAAAAAATGTATATGATTATGGCTTGTTTATAATCATTTTATGCGGCTTTCTTAAGGAAGCCGATCTCTACTGCTTGTGCACGAAACTGGCGGCAAGTAGACCAATCCGACAGTACTTCAGTTCGTGTATTCAATGCACAGAGGAAAGAGGCTTCCGGTACATAAATACGTTGTTAGAGTAGGGCAATTTTGCTATGAATAATGTTCTTTGTATAAGCATTTATTATTTGATTAATAGTGCAATAAAGTTATATCTACGATGATAGTTTTTCCATGCGTGGGGCCCCGGCCATTCGAAAAGAAGAATATCAGTCACCCGGTAAAACATTATGTTTTCAAGAATGCAATATTTTATTTTGTTTTTATGTGACATTTTAAGATTTGATTGGTCTCTTTACTTTGTATTCAATACTATAAATTTGAATTTTTCAACTGATTCTTTGCTAAAGAATGAAATAATCACATAATGTATTTAATTTTAGTGACTGACAAATGAAGTGTGCAATAGGTGTGCTACCTGCCTTGCGTGTTCTTCTTTGGTTAAGAATCCCTCTGCCTTCGAATGCTCATTTTTGGTCACGTGACTTAATCCCGCAACCTTATCTATAAGAATTTGGGAAAAAAAGTCTGTCCCTACCACCTCGTTGGCGACCACTTTGCTTGAACCTGGACGACCCTAGCATGACCATGGGCAAAAATAAGAGCTCAGTACTACATCTCCAACCTAATCTCGAAACGCCACACCGGTATCGCAAGTTTACCTACCAGTTAAAAACCTTCCATTAAACGCTATTGATGACATGAAATTCAAAACTCTGTAGAAAACTATGCTGGTCAAGGTAGGCCTTCATTCGCCTGCGGTTAACAATTTGATGGAATTTTGTGGTTGGCAGACTCACTTTTCATTTTTTCGAACCCCTGCTGAGGTCTGATGGGGCCTCAGCCCGCCGCTTTTCCACTAGTCAGGGGTGGGGTGCCTCTGCACGTGCGCACGTGCACACCCCTATTCTATATCTCAGGAACGGCTGGACCGATGTGTTCGAATTTGATGTGTGGCTAGTAGCCTCTCAAGTCTCAACCGCTGCCTTTCCACAAGTCAGGGATGGTTGTCGGCACGTGCGCACGTGCGCACCCTTTTCGTATCTCAGAAACTACTCGCCCGATTGAGTTTAAATTCACCATACATTTCCTTCGCGCTCGCTCGTTCATCGCCAACTACGGCGCTTTACTGGTATGATATGACCTTGTGTACTGTGTACACCACAAACGTAGTGCCTCTCTTTCTTATGTTGCATTTTAGTGCTACGGGCTTAGACCATGTTACTGATTAAATCGCATTCGTTTTCCTTTCGGAGCAGCAGTACGTGTCGAAGGGAAACCGAACAAATTCCATCCGTAACTGACTGAGCCCATTTCCACGTCGTATTTGTTCTGTTTTAATCTTGATTTTAATAGGACATACCTTCCTACCCTACATGATAATTAGAATCAGCTTTCGCCATAAATAGCGTGTGGGGGGAGCCGATCGCCATAAAAAGTGGGGGGCAGACCCGTGTTTTCAAAAGTAGGGGATCGCGACCCCCGACGCTCCCCCCTCCACTCCGGTTGGCGACGCCCCTGTAAGTCAGTCATTTTTGAAGATATCGACTTGAAACTTGCTACGCATATTCATTGCACTTTTCTAGAACACATATATTGCGGCTTTGGAAAATTCGGATACAAAATGTATTAAAAAAATGTATTTGGACTTCTCAAATTTCGAATTTTAATAATGTTCTTGAAAAAAGAGGTTTAGTGCGATAGCCAGGTTCATTATCTATCATTTGGTATATCACAATTGAAGCTATCTTATAAACTACATTTTTGACAGCGTTTCTCGCAAACCTTTTTTCATCAAAAAACGCAGAACATGACGTCACTCTGACGTTATTCCTGTTTGACCCATCATAGCCTTATCTTTTTCCTTGCGGCAGTTAGTGTCAAATTAATGTTCAATAAGGTACCGAAAGTTTGATGACGATATCGCTGTTTGTTTAGGAGATATTGCAAAATAACGGGAGGGGGGGCTATAAATAGCCCCCCCCCCAGTAACTCGCGGGTTAAATCATCTGCTAGTTGACCAAGTTAGGTCAAGTTGGAAATTCGACCTCAGGTCGAGGTCAAGTGGTGACTCAAGTAGGTCATGTTGCATGTTGTGAAACGTGCCTCGACGCGACAAACTCATTGGCGTCGGTTTCACTTCTCTATCTTTATTTTGTAAAGAGTTATTGGCAAACAAATTGTTGGTGACCTTGAATGACCTCATGTAACCTTACAAGAGCCACTGTGCAAAATATTTTCCTGAAACATCGAGAAGGTCTAGGGTAACACAGACTATAAAAATTGACCCGATCTGCTGATGTGTGACTTTTAAATGGACAGCATTTGCCAATTATTTGTCGTTGCCAGCAAAAATTAGCAGTGCAATTTGACTGACAACCATGTAACGCTACAGGAAAACAAATGCTTACATTGGATTCCCGACGATTTTTACTATATAAAACTGGGGTTCGTTAGTTTCAAAACTTTGCAGTGTCTATTCGATGACAAGGAAGCAGGTGTTTTCCGACATCTGTAACGTTAAATATGGTCAATAACTATGTATTGTATACAAAAAGGCGGACCAACCACAACAGTTGCGAATATCTGGAATCGGTTAGCTTATGCCTGAACAATGTTCTGCCTGACATGGGGGGTTGTCTGTCACATTTCCTGAATTTTAGTCTGCAGTTTCCCAGTTCCCTATAACAGCCTGACGCTTCCAGCCTCCCCGGGAGCGATAAATAAGCGGCTCGGTCCGTAACGACGTAATGAAATACACACAGGTCACAACAGAACAGTATGTACTATTGGTTCCAAAATAAGCGTCCTGTTGGGTTGGTCGGCACAGCAGTTAAATGGAATATACCGCCTTAATAATGTACTAATATACGTATGCATAGGCGTAGGAGCCTATGGGCCAGGGGCAACTGCCCCCCAACATTTTCGGATTTTAACATTACGCTTATGGACGTTGCATGGAAAGAATGACTTCAAAATGCATTTTGCCCCCCCCCCCCCAACTTCAAATGAGTTCCTACGCCCCTGTACTTATGTAGAATGATGGAGATGAGTGCCACTCATCTGGGTACTCATCTCAGAGTACCCATACTCATCAGTACTCACTCATCAGTACTCATCTCCATCATTAGGGTCGGTCGTTCATCTAGGATCCATGGGAGACAGCAAAATTATATGGCGCTGATTCATAACATTATGATTGAGAGCAAAAATTTCGTTAACAAATATATATTTGGTACGCGCGATGCAAATTTTGCGCACGCGTTCCCGCCCTCCATTCTTAAACATTAGCGCGACCCCAGCGCCGCCCTGGCGGCTAATGCGGAACTATGTCCATCGCTGTTGTTTGTTGGCTATGGGATCTTTTTGAAAGTAAACGACGCAGTAAAAATGTCATTCGTATTCCCGAATGTCAACGCTTCCCTGTTAGCAGTGATATGAATTATATATGCGAACATGCACACGAAACGCAGCCTAAAATGTGAGAAGAAGGTAATCACCTCCCCATGAATGACTCGTTTGCATCCGCATATCAGACGGACTAGCACCTAACCTGGCCGCCTGAATGTCTGAGAAACAGTGGTGATACTCAGTGGCCAGCGCAACAGTCTGCTATCCCAGGTTGAATATCCGGATCGCTGCCCTCTAAAGGTTCATTTAGTTCCGTTTAAGTGGCGGGTGAAGTTGCGTGCGCTTGTTTGCGATAGCGTAAGTGGGACAAAAATAAACTATTCAATCAACGATTTTGGCCAGGACAGGCTTAATAGCCACCTGGAGAACAATATATGGCAAATGCAGTGGTGGGCACAGTTGATTAAAAAAGCGAACTAGATGATGCGTAGCGTGGAACTACTGTGCAGTGGCGTGCGAAGAAATTCACAAAGGCGGAAAGCGGGAAAGCCAGTCTGCTGCCTGCCGCTTGCCACGCCGGACCACTCACCAGCCTCCGGTCGTCACACAACCAAACCTCGATAAAGGGAAATAACAAATAGAAAAGAGGGGCAACACCTAATCGAGAGGGGCACAACCAATATGGGCGAAAATTGTGCAGAAGTGGCTTCTCTCCATGCGCGCTTGCTCGTCGTGCCCATTTGTGGGTCGCCGTCACTGGCCGGAGGGACACCGTCACCAGGGGCGTCGCCACGAAATTTTGAGTGGGGGGGGGGACGGACACTGGTGGATCCAGCNCTCCCAAATATCTCCGAAGGCGCCCTACGATACATCTCCGAGGACGCCCTCCCAAATAGCTCCAGAGACACCCTCTGTGAGCTCTGGTCTCACGCCCCCTCTCATTCAGAGAATGACGCCTTTGGAGGTATGTAGGAAGGGCACCCTCGGACCTCAGAGATATGTATCTGTGGGTGCTTCTGTACGTGAGAGGGCGCCTTCAGAGGTGAATCATATCGGTGGGCCTTGGAGGTATGTGTGAAGGCGTCTTCAGAGGTGTATCGGAGGGCGCCTTCATACGCCTTCTCATGTGTATCGGAGGACACCTCCGAAAGTGTAATCGAGGATGCCTTTGAAGGCATCTGGAATGGTGTCACCGGAGAGGTATCGGAGGGCGCCTTTAGAGCCTGCAGAGTGTAGATATTTTGGAGAGCGTTTTTAAAGGTGCATGGGGATGCTTTTGGAGGTATGAAGGAGGGCGCCTTCATATTTGTATCGGATGACACCTTGGGATGCATATGGGAGGGCGCTTTTGGAGGTATATTTGAGAGCGCCTTCAGAAGTTTATTTAAGGCCGCCTTTGAAAGCATGTGGGAAAGCGTAGAGGTGTATTGGAGGTCACCTTTGGAGCTATGCAGGAGGGCGCCTCTGGAAGTATTAGGAGAGGACGCTTTGAAGTTATGTGGGAGGGTGCCTTCAGGTGTACTGGAGTGCGCCCATGAGGTTAATGTGTGCCTACCCACCGTGCGCACGGGCGAGTCGCGGTCCTGAGCCGGAGCCGGAGGCGTGCCTGACCCGGGCGTGACCGCCAGGCAGTGCGCGTTGCAGGCGCGCGCGGGAGAGGAGACTGCAGAGGTGTGCCGCTGAGCAAATACAGCGGCTCTACGAAACCTGCGTTTGGTTTAAAACTACAAGCTATTTCGGCATCGCCCAGGGACAAAACAGTGGCAAAGTGACGAAGAGGCTGGCGGGGACGGCGGTGGCGGCAGCGGCGGCTACGCGTGGCCTGCCGACGGAGGGGCGGAGTCCGCAGCCGGCGGCGCGTGTCCTGCAGCAGCGCGATGATCAGCCGGCACGAGCGCAGCTGGCGCTGGGTGCACCGAGGGCTGTGCGCTGCTGGATCTGCGGAGTGCTCAGGGCACATCTCTGGCCGCCTGTCCTCACCGGCCGGGAAACAGCCGCGCGGAGAATGCCGCATCAGCGCCGGCGTTCCTCTCCCGGGCGGCACTGAGAGGCGCTCTGCCGGTGACGGCAGCTGCATGTATCGACGGCCGCGACTGTCGAGTGATTGTCGACAGCGGCTGCACCGAGAACCTTGGTAGTTTGCGCCGTACTGGGGCAGTGGCGCAGGCAGCGCGTCACAGTGATGTGATTGAGTGGTGATTCGTTCTTTTTGTGACGGAATTGGACGTGTCTATGTGGAAGCGGCATCCGGTCAGTCCGCGGTGGTGGATGTGTTCGGTGGGAGGGAGAAGGCCGCTGGGCGTTGGTTTGTGCTCGGCGTGGGTGGCATATCGGCGCTGGGTGGTGTAATGATTGGGTCGCCGAGTGATGTGAGGTTCTGTGGTGCAGTGAGCAGGCCGGCAGCAGGCGGCTGTGCGACCAGCCTGCTGTGGACGCTCCGGTTTTGAGGCGAAGTTTTGACCCTGTTGGCTCGGGCGTGGACGGTGGGGTGGAAGTGGCGGGAACGGCACGGCGCCAGAGTGTCTGACGAACGATGTGGCTGAGTATTCAACGTGCCGGAAACGGGCCCCGGGATGAGTTTGACGGCTGAGCTCCAGTCATGGATTAAGAGTGGATGGTTAGTGCCCTACGACGAAAGCTGTCCTGCGGGCCACGCGCTCGGACTGATCCCTCTTATGGCTGTGGAGGCAGCGCAAACAAGACAAGATCCGGTCTGGTTTTGATTACCGAGAATTGAACAGCCACGTGGACGCCACAACTGCCCGACGCTGACGTGTGGCGCCGACACCTCTCAGAAAGTGGGGCGGCACGGCACTAATATTGCCGTCATTGACCTGAAGAGGGCGTACCTGCAGCTGAGGACGGAGGCAGCACCTGTGGCCACTTCCAGACTGTGATTGTGAACGGCCCAGGGTACGCGCTGACCAGGGTCGGCTTCGGTTCTCAGTGTGGCACCGATGGATGATTGAAGGCGGTGGTTGTGCGCCATACTGCAGCAGGACCCAGTGATGCAGGCGTGCGGTGGTACGCCTATGTGGACGACCTGTGTGTTCAATGAGGAGGTTCCCCCCATCAGCGCCGAGCAGGTGATGGCGCTTTCGAGAATATGGGCTCGAGTGCAAGCCGCCGGGCGAGCTGCCGACGGAGCGCGAAATGCCTGGGCCTGCGCGTGCGGAGCTGTTTGAACGGCGTGTTGCGCTGGGGGCGGCACACATGACGTGGAGGGCACCGCCGTCATCATGACACGGCAGCAGCGTGGTTCTGCCTGGTGTGGCCGCCTGGTGGGCACCTGCCAGTGTGTGTCTGGCTCAGACCCCGCCGCTGCCTGGCTGAAGCGGCGACGTTAACGGCTGACCCGCAGCGGGACCAGCCCCGACGACGCCGACTTGCGGAAGCAGATCGACTGCGTGGCTGGCCGGCTGGCCAGCGATGACCCAGCCCGCGGCCGGTGGCATGTCAGTGGTGACCGCGCCGTCGTGTGGACGGACGCCAGCTCGGTCGCGGCCGGAGTCATCCTGGAGACGCCGGCGGGGGGACGCCATCGAAGATGCCTGCTGGCTCCGGCGCGACGAGACAGCGCATATCAACATGGCCGAGCTGGACGCTGCCGTCCGGGGTGTCAATCTGGCCATCGTCTGGGGCATGCGCTGCGTGGAACTCAGGACTGACTCCTCCACGGTTCACCGCTGGATCGGCGACGCTCTGAGCGGGCGGCGCCCGGCTCAGGACGAAGCTCATGGCGAGATTGATCATCAGGACGTTTCGCATCGACATGTGGTCAAGCAGCTGGTGGATGAGTTTGGCATTCGGAGCTTGACGTGGTGCTGGTGCCCTCGGCGCCAATCGGGCGGACAGGCTGACACGGGTGACCAGCCGAGTGGGTGCGCAGTGACTCGTGTGCGTCTGGCCCGTGGTCGCCGCGGCGGCTGTCGATCTGCGAGTCTGGTGTGAGCAGCAGGACTCTGGCGATGGACGTCACCGGTGATGTTGGACAATGCCGGTGACGGCGGTCACCTGTCAGCAAATCCACTGATGTCCATTTGCCAGAGCGGGCCTCCTGGCATTCGGCGAAAAAACTTTTGACTTTTGCCCGCGCGATGTATCGCCAGCTGTCACGCGGGATCAAGGTTACGGCGTGTGGTTGACGCATGTGACGTGTGTCGAGCTGTGACCCCATTGCGCCGGTTGAAGTGCGCCATGGGTCGCTAAGTGTGCCGGAGACGTGGAGGAAGACTAGCCATCGATTATCACGCACGACCAGGGTCAGACGTGTCCTCTCCATAATTGACTGTGGCTCGTCGCGATTTTGTATGTTGGGCGCCCTCTGCGCCGTTCAGACTCAAGTAGTGTGACCGCTCAACTGGAAGAGGTGGTTTCTTAGAGCGAGGGCGCGACCGGTAGGAAATTCTAACCGTATAACACACCGCCTTTTCGGCAGCCGAGAGATTGCCGCCTTCGGCATGCGCCTGGAGGTGTGCAGGCACGTTTTAGGGCTGTGCACCGCCCCAGCGGCAACTCAATTATCGAGCGAAAAACCACCGAAGTGTTGAAGGTGATTGCTGCGCGCAACAATGCCCGGTGTCGGAGGCGGTGCATTATATAAATGTTAACCCCGCGCACGGCGAAGTAAGTTGGCAACGGCTCCTCGCGGCGGCGTGTACAGCTACCCAGTGCGTGATCGTGTCAGGCCGGAATTGTTAAGCCATGTGCAGCCAGGAAGACTGTGGCGAGAGCTTGCCGCCTGAGCACAGACCGTTCAGTGTTGGTGATGCTGTGTTGCGGTGCGGAAACCCGGCTCTCGGTGTACAGAGCGGTCGCGGGCGTGGTGATGGTTGACTGCCGTGGTGTCACCTCAGGTGGTTGAAGTTGGTGTACCCTGGCATGTTTAGAGACTTGCACCGATGTGACGAGCGTACTGACAGCTGCATCTGCATGATGTGCCTGTGATTGCGTCGCCGAGCCAAGAGCTTCCCCATATATGTGTTTCCTGGATGTCGATCCCGGGCTAGATGACGCGCGTGTTGAACCTGTTCCTGTCCCGGAAAGGTGTGGAGGAAGTTGGCTGTGCATGGACTCCGCCGCAGTGCGGTCGCGGCGATCTCCAGGACCGCCTTCTACGAAAGAGTTTGGACGCCGGCGACGTAGATGATTCTTTTGAAGATCAGGGAGGGAGTGTAGTGTCGTATGTCGTGTTGCGCCCATGAGGTGTCGTTGCCTGACCCACCGTGCGCCGGGCGGGTCTGCGGTCAGCTGAGCCGGAAGCCGAGCGTGCCGACCGAGCGTGACCGGCAGCAGTGCGCGGCAGGCGACCGGGAGAGGGGAAAGTGCAGAGGTGTGCCGCTGAGCAATACAGCGGCTGCTACGAAACCTGCGTTTGGGTTTCAACGGTACAGTTATCACAAAGCTCTGAACTTAATCGGCGCAAAATTGGCCCAGGAGTCTTTAACACGCCATTGGTTGGGGGGAGAAAAACGTCCCACCCCCAACCTCAGGGATTTTCACAATAGCTCAAACACGAACAGCGCTATCATCAACGCTAAACTTCGGGTACCTTCCCTTCTCCTACATCAATTTGACGTCTTCAGTGCAAAAAAATAATAAAAAAAACGTAGACATTTTGTCAAGTTATATAAAATTTAGTGACGTCACTACACACGACTTTGACGCAAATATCAGCTTAACCTGCGAGTTACTGGGTTATATTCTGTAACGCAACTTACTTGGGGGGGGGGGTATTTTTACTATTTATTGCTCTGGACTATTTATAGACCCCCATCTGATCTCCGAAACTACTGAACCGATCTTAAAAATTCGAACGGCATTCGGTAGCCCTATCAAATTTGTCGAAGGAAACCTAATATTGTTATCCTCAGGGTCACCGATGACGTCACAGGTCACATAAAAAATAAAAAATGACCGTGCCATCAAAGTCCGGTGGTCGGCATTGTCGCGCAAAAATGCGATATTAAACGCGTAATCAGATGGTAAATCGGTATGATTCGTGCATCTGACACTTCTAACTACCATTCTTAGCTAATTTTGACCTTGAGTCAGGTCAAGGTCATCCGAGGTCACGAGGTCAAAACTGAAAGATTACGGTCATTAGGAAGTTGTACACATGTTTATGGGTTTCGTTTATCTAATAGGAACGCGAAAATGGCCTCAAGAACCATTTTTTTTACATATAAACTAAGGAAAAAGCAAAGAACGGAAATGCAATTTTTATGTATTGTTATACACTATAGTCTATACAGTAAAGGTGGTCTAATTTTGTCTTTGAAAGGTTGTAACTCGGTCATTTTTGAAGATATTGACTTCAAATTTGCTACACACATTCATTGGGATCATCTCAATGATAAATATTCCGTTTTTTTTTTAAATTCGAAATTTGTTTTAAACCCCAAAAATGTCTGGATTTCTCAAAATTTTCAGTTTCCGAAAATTTTAAAAATCCGAGATAGCAGTTTGATAGTCCAAGTCATTACCTGTCGTTTGGTGCATTACAATTGAGTTTATCGTCAAAACTATACTTTTGACAGTGTATCCCGCAAACCCTCATTTTTCAACAAAAAACGCAGAACATGACGTCACTCTGAAGTCATTTTCGGTTGACTTATCATAGCCTCATTTTTTTCCATCGGACAGAATGTGTCAAATTGATGTGGGATAAGGTACTGAAAGTTTGGTGACGATACCGATGTTGGTTTAGGAGATATTGCAGAATAACGGGAGGGGGAAGGGCTATAAATACCCCCACCCAGTAACTCGCGGGTTAACTCTAACAGACTGTACAAAGGTCATTCCTAAAGCAAAATGCAATACAAAACGCCAATAGATAGCACATGACATGGGGTCAAAAATAGCTCTGTCGAATTTGTGAAAATTGTGGATTTTGACCCCCAGAAATAAAATAATGGGGGAAAATGCCCGTATTTTTTTTCTTCAAAAGCCGGAAAATATGTAAGTAAACCACAAATTTAAGTTACCCAAACCAAATTTCAAATAAATATATGTATTTTTGAATCACTGATTGCTCTCAAAGTAGGTATGAGTACCTCATGACATCATTTTTGAAAGTACGCTTGGGGCTTTTTTGAACGTCTACAGAAAGATGAATGACACCATTGTATTTCTGAGACAAAACTGATAAAAAAACGCTTTTTGTATCTACATTTATCCATTTCAAATTGCAACCTTTTTTTACCTGACCTTGACCTTATAACAGGTCAGGTGTGCAAATGGCTGCTACAATCGAATTATATGTGTAAGATAACCCATAAAACATGTGTGGCATGACCTCTTGCCAATAGTGACCTGATTGACCTGATCTTGACCTTGACCTTTGCTTACAATTTCACTTTTGTTTAAACGGAAAATGCATCATACCTTTGAGAGCACCTTGTGCGTAAATAGTTTCTATCTAAGGCTTTGTATGGAGAGTATGGCCCAAAAACTCAAAACTAAAAAAAAAATTACCTTTGACCTGACTGACCTGACATGTGACCTTATTTGAGACATTTTGCGTGTGCTTTAGAGTGGTCTCATTGAGAGATTTTGATTACCGACTTTTGCGTCTCGCTGCGGTTATTGGTTCGGAAGATAACGAGGGGGCGAATAACGCCCCCCCTAGCCAATGCCAGGTGAAGACTAGAATTGAAGCGAACGATAAGATTAGCTACGCCTAAGTTGGGGAGAAGTGCCCAAGGTCGCAAAGCCCTGATAAGAAACAATCGTCTCCTATTTTTCATTTTTCCATACCTATAAGGGTAAGGGTAATTTCCATATCCATTCCTACCTATCCATGATGTCATGATTAGGTGCAAACCCATGTGGTTGCCCACTCAATTCTTTCGCATTGTTGGGCTGAGGTATGCTATCTATTATCTACTTTTTAGCGTTTTATTTTTTATTCAAAACCCTACCCATTAATAGGTAGGCAGGTGCCCTTCCATGCCGCATGACCTGGATTACGTTAAGTACCAGAAGAGAGTTTAATAAGGATTATGGATATTAAATCACGTTAGGTCACATCACTCCCCTATTTTTTGTTTATTTTGCGTGAAGGATAGCCGCCACCTGTATTAGTAAATGCTTTTGTTTGAATTCAAGCAGGGCGATAGCCGAGCTAGTGGCGCCTACTCGAATCCCAGAACTGACTATAGTTAGTGTTATGGGGATAAATGGAATACCATTTTTTAACATTATGACAGGAGCATGCCGATGCCACACCTCACCCTCACCACATCTTACACACCAACATACATCGTACACACTACCACACACCTCACACACCTCACACACTAACACACTCACACATCACAATGCTCACACGCTCACATGCGAGCACAAGGAGCAACGATGCACACAGTGCACACACCTCACACAACCACATACACCAATATACAACGTACCCCTACGCACATACCCCCCCCCAATGTAGAACTTAAAGAGAAGAAAGGTTCTGTAACACTGCTTGCTTCTTACTAAATAAAATGAGAGTGGGAAAGCTGGGGAAAGTAGATTATAATACAAAGATAAATTATAAAACATAAGGGGCAGGACCATTCAAAATATATCAGGTTAAATATAATGCTACTGCCTACAAAATAAATAATTAGTACTGCGTGCCAGTATGTACTCATGAACATAGTTTTTTTAAGGTATCCTTATTCTAGGAACATTATCAATATCAGAACAGTTTACAAACCAATTGAATTCCAAGCCCTTGGAGGCATGAAACAGACAATGAAAATGTTTTATAATTTGTAAAGTGCAAGTGTTTATAAGAGTGTTGGACAGCTCTGGGTGCTGACTGGCTCCATGGTTATCTAAACATTTCAACAAAATTGGACGGGGTGAGAGTTTCATTAACATAAGCCTAAGAGATGACGATTTGCCTGTTTTTTACCAAATCCGAAACTTTAACATTTGTAATAATTACAACTTATTAAGGTGATGAAAGATATGTCTTTTTATCAATGATTCTGATTTGCTCGCTTTTTGCAAACTTCAACATAGATATCATCCGGGTCTAGGAATAATTGACATTCCCCAGGAAACAGCAGCACCAGATAGTATTAAAATAAGGAAGAGTATTAAAATGTATGTATAAGGTAACAATGTTGAAGATGAGATATAAAATTTTGCCTAGTCACCATGACACCATAATATTTACGGCTTATAATAGATGCTATTATTATATAAGAATTTGCCACTATAAAGGTTTTTCATCAACAATATACATACCAAGGTATTTTACTGATTCTTTTCTTGTAATCTGTGAATTATTATTAGATTTCCTAAATCAGTTACAGACGTTTTGCTTGAAAAAAATTGTAGTGGGTTTTTTGACACATTTAGAAGAAGCCTATTTGATTGAAGCCATTTAGTAACCATGGGTAAAACTGCATGCAGTTTATTTTGCAGTTCGAGCAATCGATGAGCTTTGATAGCAATGGCTGTGTCATCTGCAAACACGTAAAAATCAGCTAGATTATAAATGTTAGAAACATCATTAATGTATATAATAAAAAGCAAGGGTCCTAAAATTGAACCCTGTGGGACACCCATTTCAACTTTTGCTTCCTCAGATATGTAAGATTTAATAAAAGTTCTCTGCTTTCTATTAGTAAGGTATGATTTTAAAATTTCATGAAGATTTCCTCTTATCCCAATAAAATGGAGCTTGTTAAGTAAGTTTTGTTATGTTTTTACTTGACAACCAGATGTCTGACCAGATAAATGTGACAATAAATTATAAAGGACACTAAAACAATAAACATTGGCAATTATATGACAACAATAAATCTCTGTAAGTATTAGTGGAGTAAGATTTAAAATAAAATCATCTCCGATCCAAAGTCTGATCCAATATGATAATGTTGGCGGAAAAGTGTTCGATGAGTCCAATTCAACAGCAACACACAGGTGCGTGATATTATTTCTCGTTATTAGTATGCGAGTAAATATGTCAGGATAATGGTAGCAAATTTTAGGAAATATTTATCTGCCTTATTTGATTGGGCCCCAATGGGCATGGGCCTCAATATGATGAATTTGAATGGGTCTGGTCTGGGTCTGGGCTTGGTTTTCATGGGCTTCGGCTGGGCTGGGCTTGGGGTTTGGGCACCCATGAAAATATATGGTCCATGGTCCTTAAACGCATTAAGTCTTTCGAAAATTGATTTGCTCCCGTTGAAAAGGAATTATAACTCACTTTAATTAAGAAAAATTATTTAAAGTCACCTCATCAGGAGCGAAATCTGACCAGCTTTGATGATAGTTTGAATTTTTTGGAATCTGACCCCTAGACCAATTTCTTTGTCGTTCTGGGTCCACCTCGAACAATGACGTGCCAAACGCATAGCCCACGACCGCCTGGGGACGGGTCGGGTTCGACCCCACGGTTTTTCCTATATAACTTCCAAAGCGTTGCAGATATCGACGTGAAACTTGGTATACCTTCGCGTAAATCGATTTTACGTCATCTATAAAAAATACTTAGCAGTTACGTTGAACACAAGTGAGATATACCGATTTAAGTGACGTCACTACATGGCACTTATGGTCGAAAATAACTAAATGTTTGACAAATCGCCAACAATCTAGATTTGAAGCAAATCGCAAATAAGAAGAAATAAAAAGTTGAAACACGTGAGATGACAAGGTTTACAATATTCCTATCTATCTTAGATTAAGAAGAAAAAATGTTTTGTTTTCAAAAAGCAAAACTTTGGGAGAATTGACTATTTTTGTAATTTTTGCCCCCTCCCCTAAATTAAAATTAGTTCCTACGCCCGTGTTGATTAGCCTTCTACGCAATAATGTTCGGTGATTAATGTCTTGTGGAAGCCGGTTAACACCTGAAGAGGGTTAGATAAATCACTGTTCGAATCAGCTCCGGTCATTTTCAAACCGTCTGCTAAACAAACAATCTGAGGACCGATGTCAAATGTTTAGGTGAAGTATCTGGCTTCACCCACGTGACAGAATGGCGTTAGCCCACCAGATTGCTCACTCATTGCAGGCTTATGACAAATAAACTTGGACCACCACACCACCGTCATTGGGTCATCTCCTCGCCACTGATATGTCTTTTATATAAAGAGAATCCAGCAACCAAGCCGTGACACAAACCCTGCAGTGTGCCAGTCGTGAAAGGGCTGTCGACCGCTACCGGCTCTCTCACACTACTAGCAGCCGTCAGCAGCCGCCATCAACCGTCAGTAACCGTCAGCAGCCGCCAGCAGCCATCAGCAGCCGCCAGCAGCCGCCATCAGCCGTCAGCAGCCGCCATCAGCAGCCGGCCCAGCAGCCATCAGCAACGCCAGCAGCCGGTCAGCAGCCATCAGCAGCCGGCCATCAGCCATCAGCAGCCGCCGCAGCGCCCAGCAGCCGCCAGCAGCCGCCAGCGCCGCCAGGCAGCGCCAGCAGCGCCAAGCAGCGCCAGCAGCCGTCAGCAGCCGTCAGCAGCCGTCAGCAGCCGCCAGCAGCCGTCAGCAACCGTCAGCAGCCGCCAGCAGCCATCAACAGTCATCAGCAGCCGCCAGCAGCCGCCAGAAGCCGCCAGCAGCCGTCAGCAGTCATCAGCATCAGCCGCCAGCAGCCGTCAGCAGCCGTAATGGCGCCGGTCAAAGCCGCTGTGCTGCTCTGGCTCCTGACCCTGACGGCCGGGGTGCCGGCCCAGCAGCCGTCGGCGGCTGACCAGCTGACCCAGCTGCTGGGGCCGGTCGTGGAGTCAGCTGTGACGCGCGCTCTGTCCGGCTGGCAGCCGGCGGCGTTCTCTGACCTCAGCCGGCTGCAGACGCGGCTGGAGGCGGTGGAGCGGCAGCTGGCCGGGGTCAGACTGGCCCCGCTGCTGACCTGCGGTACGGTCTGTCAGCAGCAGCCGCCAGCCGACGTCTGTCAACCACGCAGCACGGAGACGGAGACGGAGACGGAGACGGAGACGGAGACGGAGACGGAGACGGAGACGCGAGCGGGGACGGAGTCTCATCGATATCTGAAGTCGGGGCCGAGTTCTGAGCCGCAGCCGGAGCCAGCATGTGAGGAAGCTCCGTCACCGCTGTCGGAGGAGGCAGCTCCGCACCGGCGGCCGAAGCAGCGAGCCTGCGCCCGCTCCTGTCTGCAGCTGCGTGACCAGGGCGGCTCACCGCAGGACGGCGTCTACTGGTTCACCGGGATGCCGGTGCCGGTGCTCTGCGACTTCAGCCACGACGGCGGCGGCTGGACGCTGCTGCTGACGTCCGTCTCCGTTGATGGCTGGGATGCACTCAGTGTCCTGGAACGCGGCGGGCTCTCGCCCAACCTCATGAACAACTACGCCATCCTGCGCCACGCTGACGCCATACGTGACCTCGGCAGTAGCGACAGGTTCACCTACCGGATCGAGGCGCAGGCGCAGAAGAGCCGCCGGCGCTGGGGCGGGGTGTGGTTCGCGCCGCGGAGCTACAGCTTCGTCCACGAGACGACTTCCCAGACGGATGTCAGCGTCGTGAGGAAGTTCGACGTCTGGAGCTACAAGAACACCGGCATCGAGAAGAGGATGCCATGGCTGAACACAGGAGATGGTCCCGCTGTTCTGACAACTTCTGCGAGCCCCGCGAGTTCTTGGCACGGCACACTGGTGACTCGTGAAACCACCCCTGGCTACCATCACAGCCCGTGGATTAGTCCGGAGGCGCGCAAGTCAGGCACAGTCCTCTACTGGATCAGGGAAGAGGCATTCTAACAGATAGGTCTGTCACTCTGTGGATCTAAAAAGTGGTTTGGCACGTAGCCAGGATTGTTGTCATCAGGGGAGGCACGTTGGAGGTAAAATCAATCAAATTTCGTTCCTCAGCCATATGTTGTTGGCCGGGGGAGGGGTAGGGTCTTCAAAGAATCTAATTTTATATGGTGTAAATTTGCTCTGCTCAGGGGGGTCATGACCCGCATACATCGATGTGGCCAAGTCACCCGATGCAGCGATGCAATGGTCCAATAACCTTTCCGGTCATTTGTGAGTGCGATAGCTAAATGGTGGGAGATGGAAGGTAGCGCTTACAAACACAAAGTTACTTCTGTAAAAGCCTAATACATAAGTGGAATTATATCTATAGCTACCAATAATTACGAGAGTATGGATTGTGATAATAATCCCAATCCCAACTATTGTTGTTCTGGGCTTCTATCTTATTGTAGGTGGGTAGATGGGTGAAGTTTATGAAGAGTACGGTAAAGTCGACTTAGCCCGACTTCTTCCGCGCAATGCCTTCTTATTGATGACGTGCGTGGAGTGATGCAAGGATGGTGCAGTATTCTGCTGCAGACTGCTTCCGCTGCCGTGGTCAAAAGCAATGCACAATGCACATTGTCCATCTTTGTCGATATGATAAATAAATGGGTTCATCTTCAGCAATGTGTATGTGGTCTGGGACCGAGACAAATGCACACAGCACTCCTTTACCTACCATGCGTCCGTGTGTGCGCCACTGCCACTGGACATGTGACGTCTGCCGTCTGCGTGACATCGACATTGCTGGGAAAGTTATTTATGTTATAGCAGAGGCGTCGCTACCTTTTAAAAATTTGGTGATCCACTCAGGGGTGAGGGTTCCTATTTAATTGGGGGCTTCAGCCCTCCCCCATTTAGGCTTCAGCCCCCAACTTGGACGATAATATGGGTAAAATCCGGGGAGAAATCTATATTTTGTGGATTTTGATGTTACTAAAAGCGTTTTATCCCAGCTCAGCCCCCAACTGTTCTGGAGAAGCTACGCCCCTGGGTTCGCTGCCAGGGGGCGCCATATCCAGAGGGGCGGGGGGCTCGGTTTAGAGGGGACGCAAACCCCATGCACTTGCTGGATTTCACTCGGGGATGGATCTATCCGTGGGTTGGGGTTGGGGGGGGGGGAATCCAGTGACGTATTTTAAACGAACGAAATGTTAGGCCAGGGGGTAACAGGCTGTCAGGACAATAGAGCGATAAAACTGTTGACCGGGGAGGGGGGGAGCTCGTCGTCAGTCCATCTGCAACTGTTCGTATGTACTTCTGACGACCTTTTTGGGGGGGGCAAATCATGCTTTTAGGACCTTTCGGGGGTCGTGGCCCCTTGAACCCTGGATCTGCCCCTGGATTTCACTTGCTTAATTTCCCGGCCCCTCTTTCACATCAAAAGATGTAAGGTGGTGAACCATTAACCATCGCCCGGATAGGGGATGCCACCCCTCGGTTTTTCCCAAATAACTCGCATAGTTTGTAACCGATCGCGATGAAACTTTCAGTACCCTACTTTTGAACA
>VOPJ01010324.1:0-20847 GCA_014673585.1 Semibalanus balanoides | reverse complement strand
CACCAAGGCACAAGGCACCAGGTAATTGTTCCCTGGCTCACAACTCCAAAGCTAAAAATAACCAAAATTATTAATAACACTACCACACATAATGAGCTTTGCAGATTCAGGTGAATTCCAATCATTGCTTTGGTACTAATTCAGGTACAAATAAGCCAAATTATGACTAACGCTACCACACATTATGAGTTTTGCAGATTCAGATGAACACCAATCATTGCTTTCGGACTAATTCAGGTAAGTATTTATGCATTATTCTTTTGAATGTTCTATATCACTGAGATCACAAAACTACCAAGGCCCTCGACACCAGGTAAGCCCGTCGTAGGCAGCGAATGACATGACGTCACGCGCACGATGCGGCCCTAGACACAAAAACAATTAGCTGTTTTAGATTCAGCCTTGTCATTAGTAAAACACGATCACGTGACCATGACGTCATAGGACAGATCTGACGCATTGATGTCGACATAAGTGCATAGGTGGAGCTTTTCAGAAAAAGTTGGTGAGGCAAAATGCCATGTTGACTTAAAGTTTTGCGTAGTTAAGGTGAAAATTTGCAAATTTACGTCAGGAAATCTTTAATTGTGCTTTAAATATGTCATTTGTGCATGGTTTAAGGTAAAACTGACTATTTTAACTTCAAGAAACTTTCAAATCTGACGAAAGTTAGTGGGGCCAAACTCAAAGTTGGTGGAGCAGTTGCCCCACCATTTGAATAGGAAACTCCACCCGTTGCATTAGTGGCGCAGTTGCTGAAATGGGGATGTATCAAGACGGTATGCAGAAAGAGCAATGCCGGGCGCGTATATTTTTTGGTAGACATAGGAGTGCCACTGCCGAGCACAGGATTTGAGGTCCACCAAGAAACTGCAAAAAGTTATTGGATGAGTCTAGCTATGAGGATATGGATGTTTGCAAGCCAAAAAATGAAAGACTGACCTCCGAAAAATGGCGATATTTCTGAATCTCGCATAAGTTTTTGCTTATTACATCTGTGTTAGCCGCCTAAGGGCACTGACACATTACGACCTACCGCTTTATTTATTAGATATTTCGGCCGACTTATTAACCCGCGCCGGGCCGGTGCTCGGCGCCACCTTCCTCGGGCCGGGGGGGTGTTTCGACACCCCCCTTTAACTCGGCTCCTATGGGGACCTAGAATAAAACCAAAACCTACGTTTGAGAGCTCGGTCAAAGGGACTTTGGAAACTAATTTCGGTGAATTTTTTTTATCAGGTTCAATATTAAAGATTCACCAGAGGTTCCATCAAAGGCAATTCGTCTTTCTCAAATTTTCCAGATGTGTAGGACTATGGCCTCCAGATGGAGCCCGTTCAAAATATCTCGGAAACTATGATAGCTAGGAGTAAACAAGTAAAGAAAGCATTATATAGATATTTGAATTATTGCAATCGCACTATGAGCGCTCAAATTGAGCTCAGATTCAATAGTTTTAAGGCTCTCAGAGGTCATCAAATCGTCAAAAATGACAGTTTTATGGTAGGAATATGTTTATCCTGAATAGCAATTTTAATCTAAAAAGGTGACACTAAATGATTTAACACTATCTGTGTTCCTCCGTCAAGACGCTTTGAAACATAGTACGAAGGTGAGCGTCAGTAAGGTCTATACTTCAATCAAACTGGTGACCTCAGGTAAGGTCATTTGGTGACGCCAGATAGGTCATGTTGCAGGTTATGGGGCGACGGCGGAGAGACGATACAAAAACGACAGTGGGTGGTCATCCGCTCGTCCTCTATCTTCAATTATTCAGAAGTTATGTTAGGAAGTCATTGCTGGGTGACCTGGAGATGACCTCATATGACTTGTAGAGATTTTTAGAAACAATCGCACCTAGGTGCACTCAGAAGATGAGCTAATAGAAACATGATTCTGAAGGTAATCAGCCTGATCCAATGCAATACTTTAAGAATAAGAAGCATCTGTTTATTACCCGATTAACTTATAATGGGAAGGTCAGTGAACTTGAGCTGACCTTAGGTCACCGATATCGCAAATCGAGATTACAACTTTTGATGAGTCATGCTCTTAATGAAACGCCCTGTAAGTACGAAACCAATCCGGCTAAAACTGTGGCTTTGGTGAACCCGCAAACTTTTCTTCGCGGAGGTGGGGTCACCTTGACCTACGCCTGGGTACCTGACCTGAATGGAGCTATGTCAAAACTTTTTGAAAAGCTGTGAAACAAAAGATCATCGAACAGGTACTTGAAAAATTTGGCGGCGCTAAGCGCCGCCGTTTTTGCCGATATGCCGGAACCTGAGGGGGTGTCTAAACCCCCCGGCCCCGGCGCGGGTAAAGCGTGTTAGTCTTTTTATAGTCTATTTAAGTAAAGTGTATACATCAACTACATTAACGCGCGCCACACTGGGCCCTGCATTTACCGCGCCGACTGGGGAGATGTTTACCCCCCCCCTCGTTCTCTAACTCGCTCCGTATGTGCACATAGACAAAAAAAACACTGTTCGAGCCGTTATAAAATATTTTCAGAAACAATTTCAAACTTTTCGCTCACGTAAATCAGGCTGCACCAAAGGTCTCGAATGTCAAGATTGTCAGATTAAGGACATCGCTCCAGAAACCCCAAAATATATCAAAAACTATGCTATCTAGAAACAAACAGAAAAAATCGCCAGCCATTGAAATTTTCGATCACTTAGTAGTCCTTAATTTTGACCTCAGGTCAATTGTTTAGGCTCTAGAGGTCATTTAAGTCAAAAATACTGATTTTTTGCCAAATATATTTTCGCATTGAAAGTCTTGCCTAATAAAGATAACGCAATACTGTTAACACCATCCTGTTTGTCTTGTCAAGGTGTATTATAATGTTATTTTTTACCATGCTAGGTCAACTTACAAAAATTAACTCAGGTCAAGGTCAAGTGGTGTGACCCAAGTAGATCATGTTGCATATTAGGAAACTTGTCTCGACGAGACAAACACATTGCAGAAAGTTGCCAACTACTCTTCTGTAGTATGTCAGAGTTATTTACGGAAAGTGCTGTTTACCTCCGATGATCCTCAGATGTGACCCCGTATGGGTCATTAAGACAAAACCTGCTCTTGGATCATACACAAGTATCCTATGATAACATTTATCCAGGAGGAATGGACTGATATCTCGAAAGAAAGTAAACATTTTAAATATTTTGCATTTTTATTTTATAAAACAATATTCAACAAAAAATTGACCTGACCTCAAGGTCAACGATATAAATAATCAAAGATACCCATTTCGTAGATTACTGGTGGCTTAGAATGCAATCCTTAACCAAGCGGCGTAGGGATCTCCAGCCGAACATAGTGGCGTTAGGGAAGAGTAAAATTTTACCCTCGCTCGTATCTTCGAACCATTTCCGCAAGCGAGACGCGCAAGGTGGCGGATAAAATAATATCGATCACACAAGATGCCAATGCATACCCAAACTTTTTCCAAGTAATGTCAAATGTCAGGACCCGGATCCAGGTCATATGTAAAGTTCGAGTTATTTAAGTTCATGGTTTTATACTGTTCAATTCAAAACTTTGATTAAGGGGACTATCTAATGGCAATGAATATCTCATAGGTGTACTGCATCTCCTGCAATAACCCGCGCCCCACTGAGCCTCTGCATTCCTTCGCCCGACTGGGGGATGTTTGAAAACCCTCCACTAACTCGGCTCCTATGGCACGTAGAGAGAAAAAAAGCATTGCTCGAACCGTTATCAAAAATAATTAAGAAATTATTTCCCATTCTTTTCGCTCACGTCAAAACTCAGGTCACCAGAGGTCATCGAAGGTCAAAGTTTCCAGTTTTAGGACATCGCTCCAGAAGCCCACAAATATCTCGGAAACTATGTTATCTAAAAACAAAGAACCGAAAGACAATTGCACAGACAACTATTGCAATTTGCATTCGCAATAGTTGTCCTCAAAATTGACCTTAGTTCAATAGTTTAAGCTCTAGAGTCCATAAAACGATTTTTTGCAAACAATCATTTCGCAAATATATTCTTACCTAATAAAGATAACGAAAACCTGTTTCAACCATCGTGTTTATCTCGTCAAGGCGCTTTGAAATTGGTTAAGTTTGTCCTGTTTGGTCAACTTAAAAAATGACCTCAGGTAAAGGTCAAGTGGTGACTCAAGTAGATAATGTTGCATATCAGAAGATGTGTATTGACGAGACAAAGTTATCGGTTAAAGTTGCACTTCTCTATCTGCATTATGTCCAGAGTTATTAATGAAAAGATGTTGGTGTCCTCGGATGACCTCAGATGACCCCGGAAGGGTCACTGAGCAAAATCTTCACATGGATAATATATAATATCCTATGATAGCATTGTCCAGAAGGAAATGGACTGATATCGTCGAAAAAGAAAGCATATGTATATTTCTCAATTAACTTATAATGGGGAGATCACAAAAATGTTCCGACCTCTGGTAACCGATATAAAATACCCGAGATACACGTTTTGTAGACACTGATGACTTAATGTAATCCTAAAAGTTTGATATCGATCCCTTAGAAACTGTGGTCATGGCACGACCGCAAACTTTTTGGGAGGTGGGGGTCACTTGACCTGACCTGGTGACCTTATCTAAGCCGACACGAAGCTTGAATTTTTGCAAAATGTGTGGAAAACATCGTGATTAGTTATGCTAAATTTGGCGGCGCTACGAGCAACCGTTTTTTCGTTATCTCGATAAAACAGGATAAAAAGGAGGATGTTAACCGTCCTCCCCCTAAGTTGGGCGCGGGTTAATTAAAAATGAAATTGTATCCAAAGGTCAAGGTCAATGTCAGGTCAAAAAGGTCACTGTTACCAAGAGGCCAATGAAAGTCTTGTGACACATACCTGACCCTAGGTTGAAACCTACCTGACCTTAGGTCACCGATATTACAAGTTCGAGANTTTGAGTTGTCATCCATGTGCATAGAGTAAACAGTTGTGTGTTAGATGGTATGATTATTTTGGTGAACTGACCATTTTCCATAAGGATTTTAAGTGTTTTTAGTGAAATGTTGTCAATAACTTCATCAATTTTGTATCCTTAAGTACAGTGCCTATGACAAGCTCCACCCACTTAACCCGCGCCCCACTGGGGGGGGGTAGTTTTGAACACCCCCCCTCATGTTTTTTTCAAGATAACGAAAAAACGGCGGCGCGTAGCGCCGCCAAATTTGCATAACTATTTCACTGATTCTTTTCGGACATTTTGCGAAAATTCAAGTTTCGTGTCAGGTCAGGTCAGGTCAACCAGGTCAGGTCAATGACCCTACCTACAAACACGTTTGCGTCGTGCATGACTACAGTTTCTAAGGGATCGATATCAAAACTTTTAGGATTACATAAAGTCATTTAGTATCTACAATATGTATGATCTAGGATTTTTGTATCGGTCACTTAGGTCGGGTCAAAATTTTGCCGATTCCCCCATTATAAGTCAAATGGAGAAATTAATCAAATGCTTTCTTTGTCGACGATCTCAGCCATTTCCTTTGATGAGTTATCATATAATATTATGTATGATCCAAAGTGGCAGGTTTTGCTCAGGGAACATTACGGGTCAATTTGAGGTCATCCGAGGTCACCACACATTTTTGTCAATAACTCTGCCATAATGAAGATAGAGAACTGAACTTACACCAGTATGTTTGTTTTTTCGGTCCAAAGGGGGAAACCCCAAAAACTTTTTCTTACTTGAATTTATGCAAATGACCTACTTGGACACCACTTGACCTTGACCTGAGCGTCATTTTTCATGTTGACTACATTAATCCAAATGTACATATTTCAAAGCGCCTTGACGAGAAAAACACGATGGCAGTAAACAGTATGGGTTTTCTTCGTTAGATTAAGAAGTTATTCAGTAAATTATTTTTTTCCAAATCAGCTTTTTTACTGTAATGACCTCTAAGCCTAAAACTATTGACCTGAGGTCAATTTTGAGGACTAGGGTGCGATTGCAAATTTCATTGGCTAGCCAAATATGTCTTTTGAACGTTTGTTCAGATAGCATAGTTTCGAAGATATTTGGGGGTTTCTGGAGGCGATGTACTAAAACTTGAAAATTTGACCTTCGATGGACCTCTGGTGACCTGAGTTTTGACGTGAGCGAAAAAAAGTCTGAAAGTTTCGAAATGATTTTTGATAACGTTCGATACGATGTTCTTTTGTTTGGTCTAAGTGCCATGGGAGCCGAGTTAGGGGGGGGTGTTCAAACACCCCCCCCCCCAGTCGGGCGAAGGAAATGCAGAGGCCCAGTGGGGCGCGGGTTAACATCATATGTTCAGAGGCCAGAGCATAACGTCGTCTGCAACGATTTTTCGTGGTTTTGGTCCAACTTGGTCCACTTAAAGGCAGTGTGCCTACTCACATTGGTCATGTGGAGTTGTTGACACTGTCTGTAGAACAGATTTTTCTGAATTAGCATGTACTTCATTCCCCAGAATCACTTAAGTTGCTGAGATATTCCAAAGTCCCCAATCACATACTGGCAGTACTTAATTATCGATAGTCGCCAGAGAGATTTCGCTACTAGAAGCATTGCTCTTAAATTACAACACTAGCATATATTGTTAGCTCTGGCCAATAGAAATCAACTCGTAGCACTGATAACAGCTGCCGAACAGATTTTCGATCACTGTAAGCAAACCTATACATTGCTCATAAAGGTTTGTTTATCGTCTTTAGTGCGCCATTATAGGTAACATCTTCGCTACCTGTTTATTATGACGATCGTTTATGAGTGTTTGAAAACAAAACAAATTCAAAAACAGATATAAGTAAAAATTCAACTAAAGGGCTTCCCAGACGTGAACTTTTATCATAACCAATAATCAAAGCAATAGCTTCTTACTGTAATAAAAATATATTTGACATTTCAAAAGAGTAGGCACACTCCCTTTAAACTGGACCAAAGCAGATAAAACTCAAATTTCAAAACCACATGGTTTTAACCACACCAGATTGATTGGTGAAAATACTGGCCAAATCAGTACCATTGGTTTGAAGCATGACATCGTCTGCAACAATTTTTGGTGGTTTGGACTTAGGTCCAATTTGGTCCACTCAGATTAGACCAAAGTGGATAAACTAATAATGCCACCGTTTTAGACCACACCAGATCTAACACTTAAGACTATGTCTAAATAAGTTCCATAGGTTTGCATATATCCGTCTGTTACCCCTCCCCATGTGACATAAAAGACATAAAAGAAGAGTGCAACAAAGAGCCTCCAGGGCCTATACGAGGTTGCACATATCCCCCCCCCCAACCCCAACAGTCTCACCCTCCAGTTCACCCCACCTACCTAAAACAAGTCTAATCCCACGAGTACTTATGAACTAATCCCTTCTCTGTATATATTTATCTAATCTAATTTTGAAGGAGGCAAGTGACACTGCAGTAGCGACATCCCCCAGTAGCTTATTCCAATTTCCTACCACCCTTCCTTTTTTTTTGGTTCTTCTTTTTTTTTTTTATGCTTTGGAAATGACTGTCTACCCTAGTTCTACTTCGTTTCATACGATTTATGTGATGACCTCTACTACAATTTCCCTACTAATTCAAACATTCCCTTTTAAATATCAGAATGCTGACATTCACAAATTGGAATACTTTGATAAGATCTCCTCTTAGCTCTCTATATCTAAGTCAAAACATACCCCATTTTCTTTAATCTTTCTTTCATTAGGCTACTATAAAGACAATTTACAATTTTTGTTGCCCTTTTCTGAACTCTTCTAACAACTAGCAATCTTCTATATGTTGGAGACAGGCTTGCCACTCAATACTCTAATGTGGTCTAACATATGCACAATACAGTTCTGTTATTACCTCTTCACTGTTGAGGTAACATTTCTGTTAATAGCCCCCAGCATTCTAAGCACTTTTTTCCTAGATTCTACGAATCAATCTAGGAAAATGTGGTTAATTAGAAAACACAAACGCATGTCATATATTGATGGAAAATATTGATGATGCCCTATCGATGCCCTAACAGTGTGATCTGTCAATGACTGGAACTCGTTTCCTGCCCACATTGTCCTGTCCTCCTCAATCAACCAGTTTAAGTCCTAGAGTTTGGTGAGATCGGGACCCCACAGGCCCAGTGGCCTTCCAAATTCCTGATAGTGACAAGGTAAGGTAAGGTAGGGTTCAGATAAATTTGTATTAAAAAACACACAACTCAAACTTTAAAGATCATAACAAAATAAATACATTTGACTCAAAGGTGAGTTTATGCTGGGAGTGGCCAATGGGCATTGGGCATGCTAAAAAATAACCTTTATTTTCCTTCCTTGATCTCCCACTTTCAATACAAGCACAAACAGGGGTTCTAACTCAAACAATTACTAACCGTTATAATGCTCATAAAAGCCCAAATATTGGTCTAATAACCTTGATTAAAATTATTCTCACCTTATCGCTGACACTGCTCTAGTCTGTGTTCACCATCACACGTCTTTGGGGGTCCAGCGATGTTGTTTACATATTTTTCACATTTGTCTCATTCCCGTCATTCAGTGTACGGAAAAATGGGAGTCCCCGAAGAAAAAATACATTTGCATTAAAATCAAAATATTACAGTAAAAAGAGATATTCTATAATTTTTTGCATTTTCTAGTAAACCCGAGTACTAAAGAAGTAGTAAGAAATTAGGCATGAGATAACCTATAATTTCACAATTATAAATTATTTATATTTTATTGATGCCCAGTTTGTAAACAATGCCCTATGTACTAGTGGATCCGTCCAAACTGCAAATAAGATGACGTCACAAGGACGTAGCTATCGAGCACGGTAGATAAAATACTATCGAGCTATCGAGCTGCTTGTGCTACGAAGGTAGAGCGGTCCGTACCGGTTTCCAAATCCCTTTACCATTGGCAGAGGATAATGACGAAATAGAATCAAAATGGGCCTGATTCTGGGATAGCATTTACAATCCCTGTTATTGTTACGTTATTGTCGAGCAGTCTTTTCTCGTCTTGATTTTCGCGCGGGCACGGTGTCTGGTGATTGGGCGGGCGGTGACTGACAGCTTAAATGTGAGGTCTGGGGATATGACTAGAGAATTAAATTTACTTTGATATATAACTTAAGTAGACTGTAGAGCTCATCAGTTATTAACATCGTAAGGGTCAAAGTTAGGGCTCGTACAATTATATTTTTGAATGACATGACACTACTGCTACGGGACTGCCAAAATCAGGCTTAGATTAGGATTCGCATCAGTATAATCACTGTTGTGGAATATTTTTATTTTATTTGAACTGGTAAAATTACTTGCATTTTTTATCCTGCTACTGGTGATGGCCATCCCTATATCAGGTGCTGCCTTACAGTGTCAGTGTGGGGTGGTTGTTAAAAAACACATCACAAAAGCGCATAAAGCACTAAATTGTGGGGCTAGAACAGTCACCGGTATCAAGCAATCCCAACAGTTACAGATATCTCTGGGCTTGAAAACACTTGGATGGCTCAAAGTGGACAAACTTTTGATTGAGGGTGACCTGGCTCTGCACCACCTTCTGAGGTCACCAAATGTGCAAGATAGTTTGTGTGATTTTGTGGTGCCGAGATCTGACGTGACTTCAGAATCATGTGAGGTTCTGAAAGCCTCATGCTGCAAACCTGTGTGTCTGTATCAAGCTCACTGCAGGTTATTTGTGTGCCAAACGATTGCTGCATGGAATTGGATACTTCCAGAAGCAAGAGCCACACTATCAACTAAGCTTTTCTGCTCAAATGTGCAGAGTTTTCTACTGTCAGATGACAAGAATAGCTAATAGTTAAGCGTAGATTAGCAATTAGCATAGTGTCACACTTGTCAAATGAATTAATGTACCAACCTGTAATGAAAATCCACTGGATCACCATGAGCCACCATGTGGATATATCATGACAAATACATACAGGCAATTCACATAATAATGATGAGAGAAAAAAACATACTCACCACTCCACACTATGACTGCTCCCTGTTTTATTACCAGTCATAGAGCTCTGGCATTCCACATGATAATCCAGGTCCAGGCACCAGAACAACCATGATCTTTAAGTTCCTAGGGTTAAGTGTCACATCCTGCACATTGTGCATTATCATGTGAGTCATGCTTATTTTTTACATGTATTTCAACTTCACTGTATTGCATAAAGTATTGTATTTCATTTCATGTTGTATTCCAGCCTTTTATTCTGGGCCATAGGCCAGGGAACTAGTTATGTTGAGGTCAGCAGGTCCCTGTCTGTTTCAGCCCTACAGTCATGGCACTGCACCTGAAGAAGAAGTGCTCTGCACAGGTGGTGCTGCACCTCATCATTGGAGTCTGTCTGGTGCTGGTACACATATTCCAGTCATGTGTGCTCAACTACTACATCATCTCCCGCGCCAAGGACTCGCTGAATGCCTACTTCTGGTTTGCGGCCGACTTCGTCATCCTGTTCCTGTTCATTGGCTCGCTGGCGATCGCACACCGCTACCTGCACTACAAGCGGCGCGACCGCACCGGCCAGTTTCCCTACTCGCCAAAACGACTGATCCCGCACTACCCGCGCTCCAAGCTGGGCATCCTGCCACTTAGCTACGTGTCGTGGATAGTGTATGCCACAGTGGTGGTGTCCAAGGTGGTGGTGATCTTCACATCGGAAATCCCCAACACGCTGCAGCCGACCGACCGCTGGGGGCCGCAGCTGCTCAAGATCGCCATCGCGTCCTCCGGTGCCGTGTTCATGCTGCTAGTAGAGGGCCACCATGACGCCGAGCCGACGTCGTCGCGCAACACCTACATCCGCCTGCTGTGCGGCTCCATCGCCTACGAGATCATGGACTCGGTGCAGTTCCTCAGCCTGCTGATCCTCTCAGACAGCCACATCGTGATGACGTTCTCGCTGGAGAACACGATACTCGTGCTCTCCGCCGTCAACTTCATGCTGCCCACGCTGACGCTGTACACGCTCAGCCTCACCGACTTCGCCCTGGAGACGGGCTCGCCGTTCGTCATGCTCGTCTACAAGATCCTGCACCTGTTCCTCATCAACGTCGCCTACATGGCGATCCGCATCAGACTCTGGGTCTCCCTCGGCGGCGACATCTCGATGTTCCTGATGAAGAACATCTTGGGCATCTGCACCACGCTGTACTCGTTATACCCGACGCTGCTGCAGCTCTGCGAGTCTTGCCGGCGCGCGCCGCCACAGAAGTCGGATGACCTGGAGCTGGATGACGTGCAGAGCGAGGCCCTGAGCCGGCCCGTCGTGCTGCTGGACGGAGTGCCGGCGCCGGCGCCCCTCTGAGGCCAGGCCGCGCCGGATCGACGCGCACGGGTCGGCCCGGCGGCGGGTATCGAGTGGTCGACACGCGGCGTTTGATTGGCCGGCAAGTCCGCAGGAGTCAGAGTCCAGGTCACATGAGGCGGATGACGCTGCCAGGAGGTGGTGCTAAAGAATGTGGATCTCCTGTGAGAAGCTCGGTTCGGTGGACTCGCCGAGAGCCCGCGGACAACGCGGCGGATAGTGAAATGTTAAGAGCGGATTGCACTCGTCTGGTGACGGACAGACGGGGAAACAGGGAGCACATTCTCTCTTTCATCGGGCGTACTCCGCTCCGATGATGATGGTGAGACTCAGACTTTCACAAGCCATGCACAGATGCAGCAGAATCTTGTCGGTGAAGTTGACCGAGTGTCTCAGCCTGGCGTATTAGGAGGGGTTGTGTCGCCCGTCCGAAGCCCTGGACTCAATGAGACCGAAGCTCCGTCGGCTCCGCTATCCTCTGGTGACTGCTGGCGGCCGGCTCTGGATGAACAGGGTCGGCAGGGCGATTGAAGTCCGGTGACCCACCGGGTACGCCTGGTGGTCCACCGGGTCATCGGGTTACGGAGGACCTGGAATCACCTCCGTCTGTCTGCTTCGCGTCGCCTCCTGTCGTCTGCACACCGCGCTGGTCAGGCCAGTATGCCGGCTGGGTGAGTTCGTGTGTGTACCGAGTGTGGAACGCTCATATGGATGGCGTTGGAATGGCTTGTCAACGATTAAGTGGGGACAGTGAGGAAGGAAGTTTTCTGATGAGGTGGTGTGCAGGTTTCACGTGCGTTACGATAGAGTTCGAACTTATAGGACCGGCTGGGCTCAAACGTATCTTTCGTCGCTGACTCGTCACACGCGCTAGCGAACAATAGTGTCAAGTATTGTGGGGCATCACATCGGTTGTGCCAATATTTGATACTTTAAGTCTGGATATCTCTCGGGCTTGCTGGCACCTTGCATCTGATCTCTTAAGGGCACACAATACGTAACTAGTCTTGGTGGTACTAGTCGCAGGCAAACTAGTCGCAAGTAAACCATGTCACAAGTCAATGTTGTGGAATGCTCACTGGATGCTGTTTGTTGGGGGAATAGGCCATCAATGGAGTACAGTAAGATGCTGCTGCCCCTGACATTCTGTCTCCAGCATCAATTTTTCGGCATTTCACTCAGCCTTGCTCACCATCGAGTCTTTTCCCGGGCTTTCAAATGCATAGTACAGAATAATATGCAATGACGCTTATTATGTGACACCCGATCTAGGCCCCAACTTCATCGCTGCAAAATATCCCGCTATCTGCCAGTAGGTGTCTGAAGTCATCTGTGATGCGGTCACTCGGGCGGGGTAGTCCTTTTAGTGCCGTCACAAGTTTCTTCACCAGCCACATTTTGCATGCAGGTCACACTCAAGTCACAATTCACGAGTCATCGCTTATGATCATTCTGGGTGATCACTGGAAACTGTTTTGGTAGTTTCCATGACACAGACTGCATGAGTCCCTTTGGAGGCTTCAGGACATGTGGTTGCTGTTGTGGAACCTTTAGATTCGTCGTGAATATTAGGTGGTATGTAGAACAGTCACCAGGTAACTGACGCATGTGATGCCTGAAGCTGATACGTTTTATGCTGGTGAAAGCATCGCTTCTTTGTTCACTGCACTCTATAACCAGAACTGGCATTCCTGAGTCTTCAAATCACTCTGTTGTTCAGTCGTTATTGTGCATTAATGTTGAAGCTTTCTGTTCCCCTTCTAGATCCCATCTGTTAATGGTATGATTCGCTTTCTCGGTAATCTTGCACTTTGCAGCGATGCTTATCGCCCACTCGATCACGACAAAGTACACACGATGAGATGTTGAGTTTTTCACACAAGATAAAACTGCTCCTTTATCTTGACCAATGCTTAGTTTCAATATTTGAGCAGGGTGCAGAATGCAGATTCATCGTTACCATGTAACGATATGATGTAGATGCAAATAGAAACGGCTCGAAACAATTATTTTGAGGTACCTACTCTGTCTTATAATACAAAATGACATGGCGATATAGAATCTCTTGAATATATACTTTCGCTGCTGTAATAATGATGATATTCTGGTACGATGTTTGTGGTATATTTTAGTAGGCATTTATTTGTGTATCCTATTTATTTCTGGATTGTTGAACATCTTTGATGTCTTTGAATACGTAGCTGGCATTGGAAGCCACATCTTTGGGGTGACCTTCGCCTTTATCGTTTCTGTCTCGCTTATGTATGGCACATTTTGCCCTATAATGGAGTTGTTTTATTCACGCCACAAAAAGGCAGTCGGTCACAGACAGGATTGCTTCACGCTTTCAGTTTATTTGCCGACTCCGTACCAAAGACGACTCCAGAACCCGCTCCCCGATGTGCTTTTGGTGGACTCCTGTGGGTGAAGTGTCGTGTGCGTTGGTCGGCAACGTTAAGTCACTGTGTGATATATTGACACGCTTAGTATGCTGTGTGCTGTACGCTGTCGCTGACTGGCATTGTGTGGGGTGTGTGCGCGCGCGAAAGGCCGTCTCTCGTAGCTAGTTATCGATACTGTGCCCTGCAGTGATACCTTTGCTCACTGACTAGGTCCGGTGTGGGCGCTTCGGAGGAGCTGACGTCGGCGTCGCGTTGTGTTCAGATTCCTCCCAACTACGTCCCGCTCAGAGACGCGCTGCTTCATGTCGTGATATGTATTGTTCAGCTCGTCTGCACCCGACGAATGCCTCAAAACATCACAGAGAATACATGCGACCCGACCAGTCAGTCACGTTTGAGGAGGCGAACGGAGGAGACAGCATGGAGGGCATTGCGTTGTCGGATCCGAACTACTTCGGTGTGAGTTTTTCGCACAACCAGTCATCCCTTGTTTTCAGTTAACTAGTCACAAAGAGGATCTCTGCTGAAGAGCAATCGATATCCGAGCGACGCGATAATCTCATCGAATATACCATTGACGTCGGGTGTAACCATCACAAGGCCTCACTCAGGACAGGGCCGGCCCAGGCGCGTTAGCAGCACAGCGTGTACTGGCACTCTGACACCGAGCAAACGTCACTCACGCTCACAAGAGTCGCCTCCAGCCGGATCACTACACGATATGTCGACCTTACATCCACGGAGGACACAGGTCTTAGCATGGCCTTGTGCCTGTGTCGTTTTAGAGGCTGTCGCTGTTACGCTGAGTGGGATTGAGATTGAGATCGGTTGGTGAGAAGGAAACGCCCTCGTGCTCTGCGTTGGTAGACGTACGGATAGCTGAGAGATATGGTAAACATCGGTTGTTACTCGTTTGGGTGGTTGGAATGCGGATGTATGTAGGCTGGAACAGGATGACGGCGGGTGTATCGCACCAGTTACATGAACTCCAGTTTGCTTTTGACATATCTTACTGAGGTTCGATATGAAGTGCAGTATTTTAATGGGCAGAATCAGACCAATGATATGGGCGGAAGATCCACGACACAATGGCGAGTTCATGTAAGGATAAATCCATCTGCAAGATCTTAAGTTTATGCCTGGTTATTGCATGATAGCCTGAGAAAACAGGATGAAGATTAATGAGACGCGTCTTGTACAGCGAACAGCCAAGTTGCATGGCCCTGAATACGTGCGCTACTGTACAGTAAACATGCCACAATATTGGGCCGACAACGATATATAGATAGTTGCCCCTTAATAACAAATATCACTCAAAACAGTACGTCCCGACTCCCGTGAACCTACTTCAAAATGTATCAACCACAACAAAAAACGGAGGGTACGCACTGCGCATCTGACTATATTTACATTTATTTGCTGCACGAACGGTCAGGTCTGACAGTTGTAAGTTTGCATCACTATTTGTATATGTAGCTGAAGGGATGCAAGTAAGTCTTTTATAAGAATGATGATAGCAAAAGGATGACCTAAAACCTCCGGTAAATGTCCGTGTTTTATCTTTGTATGCGACAGGATCAGTGACCTGGTTTAATGTGTGCATGAGCTTGTGTGCATTGTACATGCCTAACAAACGACACCCCTGACATCTGGACGGATTCGTTGGACGGATACATTGTACGGCTAGCCAGGCTATCCCCTTGGCTGCACCGATGCTATCGGTGCATAGGCTTTACGGGCCACCAAGCACATCATTGATCACAAACGCCACTCTGACGACTACAAAACAACAGACCGGGTGACCCAGCCGTGAGGCGGCATCATCCAGGTCCAGTGACGTCAGCATCCTGATGATGTGACGTCAGTAGCCTGATAATGTGACGTCAGCAGTTCAGTGACATCACGTCATCCCCCACCCCCACCCCCACGACCCAGGTCAAATCGGTTGACCACTGCAGGGGATGTCGATCAAGTGAAACCGGAGAGATGGAACCCCGATCACTTCTTTTTCTTCACTTCGTCCAGCCGCGACGTGGATGATGCCTTCTTCATTTTCCCTCTGTAACGGAAGAATGCTGGGTTAATTAAAGGGATTATACGGGTTTTTTCCCAGAATATTGATTGACATAGTAAAACGTACTTATAAAGGTGGTAGAAGGCCCACGGTTACCACATTTTTTCTGGAAAATACATCTCTTACGTAAGGACGTTTTCAAAGTGCTCGGTGATGCCACCGCGTACTTTTGGCAGTACTTGCTGAGGTATAGACAGCCGTCTCTAACTTTACGCCCGGGCTAATGCGCCGCCCAAGGATAGAGATATTAAAAGTGGTGGACAGTAATCCCGATCAAGTACTCCGTTATCAGATACAGTCTTGAAAATGTCAAAGTTTAAAACGCTGATAATTTGCCTGAAATAATGGATTAAAATGCGCAACGAGGGTCACTCTCATATGTCTTAAACGTGTTTTAAGCACATACAACTGCAAAAGAGTGCATTTCCTTTCAGGACGGAAACTCGTATAATCCCTTTAAGTTAAAGAGACGCCACGTTAAGACAATGAAGGTATCCTTGGGTCACATTGAGTTTGATCCATGGGAGTGGCTACGAATTTTACACGAAGGAACAATTGGCGAGAGTAGAACGTGGTTGCTCACTGTTCAGGGACGTAGGAACGTCACGAAAGTGTGAGGAATGAAACTTTGATCTCGTCTTGAGAGAAAACTAACCCCCTATGAACAATTTATGTACAGATGTGCGCTCCTCTCGTCCTGGCGAACCTTTTGCCATCACGAAGTAAAATACAAAATGTAAGCAAAAAATGAGGGGGGTGCCCGTGTGCCTTACCTCCCCCCGTTCCTACGCCTATGTGGTTGTTTATTAAATTATCTTTTGATACAATGATAATTAGTAACACCCACACACGCACTTATACCAGTAAGACGCCTTAAACGGCGAAGGACGAGCGAGTCCGAATAAATCCGCGTCAATTTATCACCCGTCCAACGGAGGTTCGTCTTGTTGCCAAAGCATGCTTTTTAATTAATTTTCGCTATGTGTTTGTTTTGCCCGTCGCAATAGAATCCGAACTAAAATCGATACTTTGAACTAAATCAGTTTTACAGCGTTCTTTAAAAATTGCAATTACAATCATCATGTTTGAAAAAAATGTGGGTATTGAATGGATTTGATTGCGCTTTACAGCAGCATTTTTGGTATCGTTTAGCACCCTTTGGTTTTGACGTTAAGGCGGTGCAATGAAGAAAACATCATAATTTTTGCAATTTATATATTACAGTCAGGTTTTAGCAGCGAAATAATGTATTAAAACCTGCATTTTCTCATGCATTTTAGAGACGGTACCTTGGTCTACACATTTGTGTTTTTGTAATCGCTTCACGTCCCATAGGTGCCAAACAATTATTTAAATTGTGAAAACGTCATAAACCATGAATTTGCGCTTGTCTAGCCAGTAACTTTGCATGTACCACGCGACAAATAGTGCATAAGTACATTGGGCGGATAGTTTCTTTACACGTCTGTGTTTGACCCGTATCTTTATGACTTTTGGTTGCCGAGATATAGGTCCGGTATTGCAAGCGATGTTTTGGCATGTAATTTTTGTGGACGGAACAGGGGTGCACCGTGCGCACGGTGCAGTGTGACCCCAGAGTTTTGACCTGTGCAAACATTGCAAGTGGTGTGGTCTCCAGCCTCACATCAAATTTTAGCGTATAGGTCCAGCCGTTTCTCAGCTACAGCAGGATAATACTTTCAGACACCCTGACGCGGCACGTGCTATGCTTGACCATCACATGAGAAAAAACATGTAAAAATCATAATGTCATTGAATGGGGCTATCAGATGGCGAAAACCGCTTGTCAATCGAATGCGGGATCAAAAGATATAAGCTTCTGACGCAGCGTCGCGGTCTGGCTGGGCCGGGCCGGGCCGGGTCGGGTCGCAGCTTAATATGTGAGAAAAATCCGGTATTCAATGAGGACTCGCTCCGCGCTTCGCGCTCGCTCGTAACAATGCCTGCAAAGTAAGCTCACTCACTGATTTGACCTCGGAGGTCGGCCGGGCGAAGCTCCGGCCCGCCGCCGTGCGGTCATAAGCACTCACTGGTTTGACCTCGGAGGTCGGCCGGGCGATGCTCCGGCCCGCCGCCGTGCGGTCAGGTCGTTTTTGATGGCCTGCGACTTGGGCTTTGTGCCGTCGGCGCTCCTCGAGCCGGAAGGCGTCCGCTGCTGGATCTTACCCTTTATGTTGCTGAAACGTCATCAGTAACGTGGTTAGTTTGCGTCCTATGTCGTGCTAACCCTTTTCAAGAGTCAGGACTTTACATTTATCCTTGGTTACAGGCTTGGTGATCAAAGATAATTATTTCATATATGCACGCTTACTCTGCATATTTCCGATATAAGAGGGTTTAGTTTGAAACGACCTTGGAGTGAACTCCTGTATGAGCATTGAGCGTATCTTATTTTGTCCTTAGGTTCTTACAACGGCGAAACGCTAATAATAGAACAGATGCATCTCGCCACTCTATCCCATTGATAAGTCAGAGTCATTGAGTGCGTGTCTCTGACTGCCGTAACGTATCACTCACTCGGTTCCTTTTGTAAGTTGCCGCCTCTCTAGCTCCTTGTTAACAGACTTGGGTACCCTCGATTTCTTCGGCGTACCGTCTTTGTTGTCTTCCTGTGAAACATATTTTCCTCTCATAGATCAATATAAAATGTTACGGCCACCAGACTTGTAACCGACTCAGAGTTGAGTCATAAATCGACTCATGAGTCGGATTTTTTTTGATGAGACATGAGTCGTCGAGTCGATTCAAATTGTTTGAAACAGCACTTGAGTCAAGAGTCGAGTCAGTTTTTCAGCCGTTGAGTCAGACTTGAGTCGACTCGAACAATTTGAGTCGTTACAAGTCGTCTGACAGCCGCTTAACAAAGGCCCACACAATGTTTCAAACCGCTCATGCTCCTCCATCCCAGAGTGAACTTCATAACAAACATGCTAGTCATTTGGCATACATGTCAGCTTTGTTGGTAGCCAGCTGGCAGCAGCCTCTGACCCAAGTGGCCGTAGCCTCCGTCACGCTTGACGACACGGCGTCTAAGTTAGGCCAACTGCCAGACCGCTCCGCATCGCAACCTTAGACTCGTCTGTCCTCGGTCCTTTGTCATAACAGACCCGAGCCGTTCCAACTCAATCACGTCCGTCAAACCTGTCCAATCATGCAATGATTTCAATCATGATTTAAGAATCTGACGATGCTGTAACGGCGAAAGCTCATTTCTTTTTGTCTCGACTTATATTTAAAATAAACATAACTGCCATGCTAGTGATCATCCCTTTGTACTTATTGAATGTCTCCGTCTCTCGGTGACTCGTGGAAACTCACGTATCTAGGGTTGGTCCACACGTTGACGTGTCCGTTGCTGCTTCCGTTGCCGTTCCTCTCGGGAGTGTTGGGCAGCGTGGACGGCTGGCTGAGGCTTTGCAGCTTCAGGTCGGCAGTGAAGGACTGACGCCTCGGCGCGATCGGTGGCCGACTGCACGTGCAGAGAACGGCACACTGATATCTCACCATCCTCGCACTGATGTCGCGTCATATACACTGATGTCGCTACGATATCACATCACGCACGGTGCCGGTTATCATACCAAGGTCTAAAAGTGGTGCGATAATGGTGGTATTTGATGTGTGCATGCACACACGACCCTACATTGACAGGTCATTTGACGAACGTCGGTGCCGTACAAGAGCCCTGCATTGGAACATTGTTTTGAAGTTTTGTCTTGAAGCTTAAGTCTTTCAAACGGCATACACCAGTGGCGTCGCCGCAGCAAAAAATGGGTGTACGGTGTGTGTGGGGGGGCAGTAGGGGGTTAGGAGGGGCAGCTACCCTTAGGGCTAATGTCAAAATCCTGGGAACCTGGGGTGGGGTTCCTGACTCCGGTCGGAGCGATCCTCCCCCAGGCCCCTCCGGTGGCAACGCCACTGGAATACACATAATATAGATCAGTGAGGTAAGACTGGCTCAGTTGTGTGTCGCAGTGAGCTCACGAGTCCCGATCGAATGTTAATGCCGCAATCAGTGGCCGCCTGACCTGTTGATCTCCTCCAGCTTCCGCAGCAGCCGCTCGTTCTCCTTGATAATGACATCCTGATCCCTCATCAGCACATCCCGCAGCGTGTGCAGGTCCAGGTTCTCATCTCGCAACGCCGTGTTGTTGGCCATGTACTCCTGCAGCAGCTCAATCAGATCCTCCGACTTCAGCTCGTGAAGACGCTCCTTGTCGACGGCCAGCTTCGCCTCCACCGGACCCCGGCCTGAGGGATAGAGGAGGGTCAAGATGGTGTGATTGAGAGTGGAGGGCATCGGTCAGGGTGGTGCGGAGAATGGTGGGACTAGTGTAGCCGAGGTTGAGACTCCGACCCTACCCTGCTATATGTCCCCACCTAAGAGAGCCAGTTCCGTCACCATTCCTGTCTCGTATAGAGGGCTCCACTCATCAGACCTTTCCTTCTGATGTCCTTCACATCAGAAGTCCTTCGCGTCATTCACTTCACACATCCTTCGACCCTCACCGCTCCCCAGCTCCACACAGAGGGCGCCAAACATCGGACCAGTATCATTAACCCCTCCCAGGTCCCGTACTATAGAGGACGCCACTTACGCGCGCCGCTGCTCGTGCCGGGTGTGCCGTTGGTGATGGTCGGCATCTCTCCGTGCGCTCCGATGTTCAGCAGCGCCTTCAGCTGGTCGTTCTCCTGCCTCAGGATGTTGACTTCACGCTTCAGGCTGATGATGAGTGATTCACGGGGGTCCTGCCAAACAACCGGCCGGAGTCAACGGAAAATACCGAACACTGAGCCGTGAGCAGGTGTGAACCGCTGACAATCCAGTCTGAAAATGCGTGTGATTTCTATCACACGGGTAATAAAGGGTTTGTAACTGATGATTGAATGAACGCCATTTCTGATTTAAATGTCTCGGTAACTTACAACTACATCGAGTTGTGGATAATAGTATCCTCGTCACGTCTCTCCCGGCGTTGTCCTATCGTACCGAAATGTTAATCACAAATACACAAAGCAATACAAACTCGGTGTAAGCT
>VOPJ01010323.1:0-47127 GCA_014673585.1 Semibalanus balanoides | reverse complement strand
CGCCCCCTTCTAACTCGGCTCCTATGGACCTAGTCATAAACCAAAAACACCATTCGAGAGCTCGTCAAAAACGATTTCGAAACTATTTCGGTGAAAAATTTCAGGTCAATATTAGGGTCACCAGAGGTCATCAAAGATCAGATTTTCCCGATTTAGTACTTAGCTCCAGATACCCCCAATTATCTCAGCAACTATGATAGCTAGGAGCAAACGAGTAAGAAGCAATAGTTTCGAAATAGTTCGAATAGTTTCGAAATCTATTGAAATTTACAATTGCATACAGGTCCTCAAATTTCATCTCAGGTCAATAGTTTGGGCTCCAGAGGTCATCAAAAGTCAAAAAGTATATTTTTTGTTAAAAATGTTTTCACGAATAACTGTTTACTTAAGTGAGATAGGGAAATTATTGTGACACCATCGTGTTTGTCTCGTCAAGGCGCTTTGAATCATGTATATGGATTAACCAAGTTAGGTCAACCAGAAATTTTACCTCGGGTCAATTGACCCAATAAGGTCATGTTGCATATTGGGAGACGCGTCTTGACGAGATAAACACATTGGTCCTGTTTTCACTTCTCTATCTTAATTATATCGAGAGTTATTGACAAAAAGGTGTTGGTGACCTCGGATGACCTCGGCTGACCCTGTAAAGATACCAGAACAAAGACTGCACCTCGGTCTTCAAGAATAGCCTGTAATAACATGATAAAGAAGGAATTGGGCTGATATCATGCGTATCCTAAGAATGGAAAGCATTTTAATATTTCCCATTGACTTATAATGGAGAGTTCAAGAAAATGACCTGACCTTAGGTCACCGATATGAAAATCCGAGATAAACGAACTATAGGTAGTAATGCTCTCATGAAATCCTTTAAGTACGAAACCGATCAACTAAAAACTCTGGCTTTGGTAGGACCGCAAACTTTTTTGGATGTGGGGTCACATGACCCGGCCTGGTGACCTGACATGACCTGAAGTCAAAAAATAGAGAAGGCTGGGCAAAGGATGAATGAACAGGTACTAAAAATTTGGCGGCGCTACGCGCCGCCGTTTTCCCGATATCCCGGAAAAACCTGAAGGGGGGGGGCGTCTAAACGCCCCCCCCGGCCCGGCGCGGGTTAAGATAAGCTCCGGGAACAATATCGTTTGCAAAAATAATGTCTTACACAAGTTGAAATGCGTGAGCTCCCAATGACTTGCCCATAGCAGCCCTGCACACCGGCGGGAGGTTTCAGTGTTGGTACTTACCGACCGCTAGGTGGCTGGCTATGTAAGATTATATGTTGCGACTGTGGCGCCGCCTGTCCCTGCGGCCGTGGCGCCACCTTCCTCGCCTGGCCGCCAGAGGTGGAGGTGAACTGTGTCACATGATGACACCCCTCCCGCGGCACGTGCCACGCGCCATACTGACTCTTAACGTCAGACGATAAATGACAATAACATAATTGATTGAAGTTTGGCTATCAGATGGCGAAGTCCGTCTTGTCAATCGGATGCGGGATTCCAAAGACATAAAGCTTCTGAAGGGCGTTAACGGTCGGGTCCGGTCAGGTCGGGCCGAGTCGGCTGCTGAAATGTTATAAAAATACCGATATTCAGTGAGGATTCGGCTCGCGTTTCGCGCTCGCTCGTTATAATCAGACAAATGTCCATCATATTTTCAGCTCAGATTTCTTAAAGGGAATAGTTCACCTTTAACATAAGGTTTTGAGTTGAGATAGCCAAGTTGTGCGCAGGCTCCAAAAGACTTGTGACGCTTTCAATTTTCCAAGAAAACCTCTTAATCATTTAATATTAAAAGTCCAAAAGTCCGGGACCGGGTATACCCGTAACTCAAATCGCTGATTGACTATTTTGGCTGAGTTACGTATGATTATGACGCACAGATGACGTAAGACTTGGGGAAATTGTAAGTGCTGGACAAAACCATACTGCTTCAGTACTCTGTATTTTTATTGCAAGAATGGAACTTTGTCAGGTAATGCTATGCATAGTGATTTTGATGTTTAAATCTTCTATAAAACATTTTCCTAAACAATGTTCTGTAGCGTATGCGTAGCGTTCAGCGCTGGCCTGAACGTTCCAGGCTCGCGTACAAATTGTTGATCTGTCCCTCCCCACTCACCGAACCCCACCTCGTACAGTACGCGCGTGCCGCGTTTGATTGGCCGCCCGCCGGCGCAGCCGCCGCTGAATGAATAGGAGCCGACCGGTGAGACCGGTACGCCATGGGTGTAGACCGTGATGAACCTGTGGACACATAATTTTTTTTCCCAGTCGGACGCCCCCAGAGCACGGACAGTGAGCGACGATGGCGACACTTTACACTTTTCATTTAGTTGAAATCTAATTAGTGACGAATACCTACTTAAGCAAGTACTGTAGGTTTTCAAAGCTTGTATTTTCGGCATCTTCAACAAGACTGAAAGGCAACAGTACCACCATTGTATACGACACGATCCCTCACAAATCGATTACGTTGGCGTGCTTTCTCAGCCAGCTGAATTTCGCAAATTACCTTTGAGAAAAATATGAAATTTATCACCAAATAATTGACATTTTAATTTGCTTTTTCCCGGCGTAAATATAGTTTTATTTGACTTACTAGTAATATGATACTTAATTTATTGATTCTCTTCATCCATCTCCAGCTTTTTCTTCGTTTTTTTCTTCAATGTGAACCATTCCCTTTAAGTTCAGGTTTTGTGATTCTTTATACAAATACAATATGGTGGTGTTAACTTTTTCTGGTCGATATATCTATCGTGGAATGCCCCAGCTATCATAGTTCCCTAGGTATTCGGGGGTCTGGAGCAAAGTCCTAAATCTGGAAAATCGGACCTTTCATAACTTCTGGTGATCTCTATATTTACAAAATTGCCTGATGTACTTTCAAAATGCTTTTTGATGAGCTTTCGAACGGTGTTTTTTGTTTATGTTTAAGTCCCATGACCCATAGGAACCGAGTTTGAGGGGGCGTTGAAACGCCCTCTTTTCCCGTTATCTTCGAGAGAAAAAACTTATATGTGGGTGTCAAAACGCTCCCCCCTCCCCCACGACACGGCGCGGGTCGAATCGAAGACGCGGGTCGAATCCATGACACGGCGCGATCAAATTGGTAATATCCATTACAAATCAGGAATTTGCACTTGCCAAGTTAAAGTAGTGTTTCGGAAAAAATAGTACCTATATTGATTTGCCTAACAAGAAAATTCCACGTATGGATTTTACTCTCCTGGACTTCAGGCCGTTCGTTTAAAAATCGAACCACGGCTCGATTTTTTTTAAAAATCATATAGCTCTGATCTGCGAGCTGCTGTTTGATGCTGCGAGCTACTGTTCGATGTCTCGAAAATAAAACCAAGAAACTCAATAATACTTAGCATGCTGTCGTTTTCAACTTATTTTGTTAATAATAACGACTTGCTAATAGTAGAAAATAGCTCAGCATTTTAGAAAAATCGAGCCGTGGTTCGGTTCCATTTTTTATTAGAACGCCCTTAGGTCATAAACGAAAAATCCAAGATTGCCCACTTCCATGATTTTGTGTTTGGCCAATCAAATTTGGCTGGATGCAAAGACATTTCAATGTTATACAAGGATTTTCCAGCTTTGAACCCACTAACTTCAATTTTTCGGTTTGGTGTAGTTAGGGAAAAACCGCTTCGGCCCTTTCGGGCCATTGTGCAGCCATCGGATAAAGGAGGAGATGGAACGCCGACCGGGCGATCGCCCATGGACACGGACAGGCCCTGCAGGGCGAAGGAGAGGAGGGCCCACGCCATGCAGACGGCCACCACTCCCGGGGGCGGCTCAGCGGCTACCACATGACCGGTGGTCACGGTTAGCCACCACCAGACCCGGGTTAACGTGCAGGTGTGACAGAAGATGGCGGACCGGCAGTCGGACTCGGGAGGATTACAAGGGATCTGTGCACTAACTTGAAGAGGTGATTCTCCAGTTGTGAAACCAACATTTTGCCCAACCACCTTTATTTTGAACATGAGCTCTGAGCTAATATGTGAGACTCTGGTACCAATGAGAGCTCATACAAACAGGCTCCTGGCTACTCCTATTAGTGGCAGGGGGGGCAGATTCTGCCCCCCCCCCGGAGATCTTGAGCGTCCGATTTTCCGACGCGTCCGATTTTCACGAATCAAACGGCGTTCGATTCCCCTCAACACGATCTACATTTCTTTACAAAAATCATTTAACTTTAATAGGGGACAACGGGGGGCAAAAAACTACACAAGATAGAGATACGTTTGGTCCAACACAGCTGCAATGTTTATCAACCGATTATAACGAAACTCAAAGGGATCAATAGATATTGAGTAGGAGATTGATATATGATGATGACTTTTGAAAACTCAAAAATAATAGGCGTGTGCAGGTTACTAAATTTAGGGGGTGAAGTATATGCGTATGTCAGCCGTTTTGTATGGCTTTTTATTTATAAATGGGATCGTTCGTTATTTTGACATCAGACAAAGCAGTTATTAATATTTTGTGCCATAGGCGGTGCCAAGTTACCGAAAAAGGGATGGAAAATATGACAAATATTAACCGGAGTCATGTTGCTACCAAGCAATATAAATAAGTTACTGGTCATAGATAGTTCCGTCTTGAATGGTGTAATTCATCATGGGCGTATTCAGGATCCAAATTGGGAGGCGCAATACGTTTTGATGGGAATATTTCCCGCTATTATAATACTAATTAGTCAACAGTGACTATATCACTTTCAACTTCAATTCACATTGGCTACCCACTTTGTACCCTACCTGGACTCGCCTACTATCCTATAATGCTTCAAAGAGGACCCTCCGGTGCTTTTTCTGTGCCTGAACATGCCCTTAAAACTCAAGATGTAATAAATTATGCAAGTAATAGAAGGAGAAACTAGATCTTTAGCATCTTCGTAGCTATAAACGCACTTTACACAGCTTTATTGACTGCCAGCTAAGCGTTTCATACTTCTTGGAAACCTCCCTCATGTATGCATCTGAAACCGCCTCTGCCGTAAAAATATTGTTTATTATTATCATCAACTAATTTGAACTTATTTCTATCACCGTAAACCTATGTAACTCCTCCATATTTGAGGCAGTTATGAAGAAGCCGTGAAGATCGCATTATCGCAATTGTCTCAAAATGTCGCCGAAAAATCACCCCAAAACTGGACACTGGGGACTGGAACCGCCTCTGTTCAAGTCAGGAACTAAAATTATGACTCCAGATGTGAAAATCAAATTTAGGAAAATTCGCAAAATCTCATGAGCCCACTCTCAGCCGTTTCGGAGATATCCTAGAAAAAACATAAGGGGTAGGCAAAATCTGCCCCTCCTGCCACTAATAAGGTTAAGGTCTTGTCATTAATCCTTTGGAGGTACTGCATTGGGCAATGGGCATAGCAACGTAATATCATAGTGTAAATACTAAAGTCTTTAGTATTTACACTATAGTAATATAACAACCTCCCTACGTATTTCGGACGTAGGATGTTGGTCTCATCTTTTTGCGACAGCTTTGAAAATAAGTGTGATTGAAAATACAATTTTGCTTATATTTCCTCAGCTATTCTATGTTTTCTTCTTCAATCTGTACCTTGATAGCTTTATTTATTTTCTGTTGAAATTATTAAACTGGCAAAAACAAACAGAAACCAGAAATAGGAAACGCATATCAATTTTGACCGTTTTTGGCCAGTTTTGCCCACTTTCTCCCTGGAGAAAATGGTTAAAACCTAGCTGACCTGGGAAAAATGTAACCCTGCGTGGGAAAAGGGAACAATTCCACTCCATGCTAGTAGAGACATGGAACAAAAATTATGTAGAGGAAATGTTGGGTGCTCAGGGCATGGATGGCACTGGCAGGGTGTGAATGTTATCACAGCTGGTATGTTAACATTGTTTTGTCTTTTTATTATTTAGTTAGTGATTATTCTATGACCAGGCTTTTGAATGCTGGTTGTTTTGTGTCTGCCATGAACAGTGCAGACCATATGTTCTGTCCGCTTCATCGACACCACCCGATGTCGATGTGCCCGGCGAATAAGTCCTTCGTGAAATCGGCTAGTAGCAGTCCTTTCATGCAGTGCACTATTCGAATAAACCCTCCTTTTTGGGGGGGGGCGATGTTTTTTTTTGTCTGCCGGAAGCTAGCTTTGAAAGTACTTAAAAGCATTGCCTAAGCGCACCCGTTTATTTCAATGTCAACATTGTCCATCGGTTCTGTCTGTCGGTGCTGCACGCAGTGAAATCTAGACTATTTACGCCCTTGCCCTGATACCGGAGGCGGAGGCGAGGGTATAGTAATTTCAATGGATTCTACTGCGTGTCGCACCGACAGACAGAGGCAGTGGCGTATTTAGAAATCCGCCAAGGGGGGGGGGGCAAGCCCTCAAGGGGCGCCAAAACCACTGCTCTATAGAGGGCGCCGTCAGGTGACGAAAAAAAGAGAAATCTTGAGCGCGGGTGGGGGTAGGCTCCGATAAATTCCCAGGGCGCCTATGATTTACAAATTTAGTACTTGTCCCTCCCAAATATCCTCAAAGGCGCCAAGGCGGATCCAGCCGCCGCCCGTTTGGTGGTGGTACAAACCGTTTTTTAGCGGACCCCTAACCCTATTCCCAATTTCGAATTTCTCACCGATTGGCCACTTTATTTTGCAACCACAGATTTCTTATAATTTTTTATTTGATTTTTTTCCCGTTTTTTCGATTCCTTGGTTATCGAAAAAGGCTTGCAGTTTTTATTGTTCCGACATTGCCTTACTCAGTACCAAGAAGCAAAGCTTATTTCAATGTCAACTGTACCCAAGGTTCGCCGATATTTTGAGTGGGGATGGGCTGAAATGACGCAAAAATTTTTAACCCTTTTTATGCGTGTATGTAAAGCCTGTTGCAGAATTGTGTAATGTGGTCTTGATATTAAAATTAGGTATTTGTTATTTAGCGCCGCCCCCCCCCCCCCCGAAGCGGCGCGAAATTTTTACGGGTTTGCCTGATAAAACCCAGAAACATAGTCGGTTTGCCTCATGCAGAGAATAAAAAGCTAAACATGTTATTCATTCAATTCACCGTTACATGAAACGAAGACGATGGCGATGGCTTCGTTATGACGATGGCACCGATGTCACACCGTGAAGGTGGCGTAAAAGTTTAATTTTTAGGGTCGTGGAAAAACGACAATTAATATTGCAACCAGACTCAGATAACCCCTATGCCTGTTGCACATTTCGGTATGATGAAAAATATTGAAATTAAGGTAGTTTCCTTATAAATATTATTCTCGGTTATAAATTACGATGACCGTGGTAGTAAGTCTTAATAACTTAGGTATATGGAATAATACTAACTGTATACATATGCGCCGAACTGCAACAAACAATTGTTAACAGTACAAATGGTTTGAAAACAGCAAGCAGCAGAACGGCTTTTCCGCACATAAATATGCCGGTTCTCATACCGAAGGGCATGGGCTGTGAGGTAGCCTCTATAGATCCGAGAATGAGTCTAAAGTGACTACCGGGGAGATTGGTCCGTGGCCTTAGTGGCCCTGGTTCCCTTGCTCTAAATTATGTGTGAGAAGTCTCTTATGCCTTGGATCCTCCAGGACAGATACCCTGTTTGCCAATTTGAGGGTACTCCGCCAAGGGGAGGACTGCCAGACACTGGAATTAGTTTCATTTTCCCATTTCCTCGATTTATTCATTAAACAATGGTATTTTGTGTCATTGCCGCGAAAGCGGCGAGAAATTTTCGAGTTCAAACTTGTTGGTGCGTCTGTATTTTTCGGATGGTTGCCAAAAACATTTTTACAGTGCTACGTCCAACCGTTTGGAGGGGGGGGGGGCAAAGAATAGTCTCAAACCGGTCGCGGGAGCCATTGGCCCCGCTGGAGTCCGCCCTGTACAGCGCCCTCCAGTGTGAGTCCCAAATGGGAGTACCCTCTGGAGGCGCCCTTCAAAATTGTGCTTGTCATTCGAGAGGACGCCCGGACGTAGCTTATCTTCTGTGGGCGGCAATCGAGTTTTCATTCAAATAGCTCGAGAGAACCCATCTGGTGTAGATCCGGATGCGCGACCCTCAGCCGGCACACCATCACGCAACGACGCACTTTGTCATGAGAATTTCGTTCCCATCGAGGTGTTTGCAAGATATGTTGGAGGAGTCGCCCTTCGGAGCCTCGGAGAGTTGAGTGAATGCTGAGGTGATTTTGGGACAATGTTGAGAAGCGCCGTTCAGATATGGTGCCAATCGCAATTGTGTAGGAGTCTTGAGTATTTGTGGGGCAAGGCGTTTGTCGAGATCTCCGAATCGGAGGGCGCGTCATACGCCTTGTCTCGCTAAGTATATGTTATGCAGATAGAGGAACCACCATCGTAATGGTATTGTGAGACGCCTTTGGAAGGTATGTGTGAGGGCGCATCGAGATGGTATATCGGATGGGTTTATGGAGCGTGCTCAGAGTGTATAATTATTTGGTGAGCGTTTGTCAAAGGTGGCAAAGGGGGCGCGTTTGGACGGTTGTGTGCCCCAAGTGGCGCCTTCTATGTTGGGGAGGTATCGGATGGCACCTATGGGATGATGTTATTTGCGGAGGTGCGTCCTTCGATATGGGGGCCTCCAGATGTTGTAGGGCTCGCCTCCAAGAAGTTTATCTTAACGCGGCGCCTTTGAAAGCATGTGGGAAAGTCCGTCTGGGGGTGTATTGGAGGTCGCCTTTGTAGAGCTATGTGGGAGGGGACGGCGCGTCTGGAAGCAGTTGGAGGCGCTTTGAAGGAATGTGGGGGAGAGGCACTCTCTTCAGGGTGTACCGGAGCGCGCTCACATTCAGTTGAAACGCGCTTCATATTCAGCCGGTATGGGCGCGCAGCTCTCATTCTGTCTCACGTCGGGAGGGGCGCCGTTCGGCTGCACCTTATATTTCCCCTGTAAGGTGAGGCGAGTCGACATTGGTCTAGTGATATTCCAAAGAGCTCGCCTTGTGCGTGACGCGCTCTTGCGGTTCGGATGAGAGCGCGTTTCGGAGCTGCATTGATCGCCGCACTGTGTGCTGCGACCCAAGGAGGGATGTCCGTCAGGGTCGAGAGAGGTTTTGCTGCAATCGGAGTGTATATCCCGTGAAGGCCCTTAAATACGCCCCGTGGGAGCCTCCATGTCGCACATTGGGAGCGAGTTATACGTTCTATTATGCGCGGTACAGAGAAAGTTGCCTATCCGAGTCTATGGTGTCGATGAAGTGGACAGAACATTTGGTCTGCACTGTACAATGTACAATTACATAGCTAACTATCTTGTTTGAAATAAATCCAAAAGAGAAATGACGTAGTCTTAGTTCAAAAGGCTTTGTATGATTGTATTTTCAAAATTGAATGTACAGGTATGAAAAGGCTTCTTTTACGCTCTATTGATATACTAAGCAATATTTAAACTTTGTGAGGGTGATTCATAGACTGTTAGACATGCCTATTGGATTGCCAATTGGCCTACTTTGGAATGTATTTTTTTGTTAAGTGCGCCAAAAATATTACCGACACTCCACATGACGACCTTTACAGCAGACACTAAAGGTTTGACATTTAATCACTCCAGGAAAACTGTGTTAAGGGAAGTTCGTCATATGTTTTCCAGGAAATGGAATCCATTTAATTCTCGTGAAAATGAGCTGTCACATTTTTGACACACTTTCCCTTTTCTCTATAATTTTTCTACAAAGCCTGTCATAAATCAGTATCATAATGGAAAATACGTCCAGTGCTGGAGGTTCTTCGTCCTCCATTCCTTCAGTTTCCCCTGTTTCCCCGTTGGTTTCTATTTACCGAAGCTCGGTGTCGTGGAAAAGAGTAAACACTGCACCCACCCGGGAATTTCACAGATTTGCCTGGTATCCCGTAAACTCAGCCCTCGATCGCCGGAAGGTCACGGGTGGTGTCCCTTTAATAAGGGCCTGCGTAGGGTCCAGGACCTAAGCGAGTGGCAGGCAGGAGGCTACATAGGGGCAGACATGGGCCTTGACAATTCAGACGTCAAGTTTTATTTTTAGTCAAAACCTTTTGTATGGATAGATTTCCGAGGCCGGGACCCGCGCTAGGCAGAGCTTGTTTGCAGACCCTGACCCCTACCATCCGATCACGCAATTCCTGGTGGCCGGCTGAATTTAGAAGCGAAATTTGTTCTTGCCCGCCATACTTTGACACAGTCCGCTCCGCTCCGCTCCCTGACGTCACCTGGCCTTTGGCACGATCCGCTCCGCTCTCTAACGTCACCTGGCCTTTGACACGGTCCGCTCCGCTCGCTGACGTCACCTGGCCTTTGACACGGTCCGCTCCGCCCTCTGACGTCACCTGGCCTTGATACGGTCTGCTCCACTCTCTGACGTCACCTGGCCTTTGACACGGTCCGCTCCGCTCTCTGACGTCACCTGGCCTTTGACACGGTCCGCTCCGCTCTCTGACGTCATCTGGCATTTGACACAGTCCGCTCCGCTCTCTGACGTCACATGGCCTTTGCCACGGTCCGCTCCGCTCACTGACGTCACCTGACCTTGATACGGTCCGCTCCACTCTCTGACGTCACCTGGCCTTTGACACAGTCCGCTCCGCTCTCTGACGTCACCTGGCCTTTGACACGGTCCGCTCCACTCTCTGACGTCACCTGGCTTTTGACACAGTCCGCTCCGCTCTCTGACGTCACCTGGCCTTTCACACGGTCCGCTCCGCTCTCTGATGTCACCTGGCCTTGCGTGCGACCGCTACCACCGGCCGTAGGCCATCCCAGTCAGGACTCAGAGCAAATAGCGAGCGTCGAAGCGATTTGAACCCGGCCTGCCGGCTGCCATGCCGAGTGAAGTCTGAACCCGGCCTGCCATGCCGAGTGAAGTCTGAACTCAGAAGTCCAGAGCGCTCTTCTCACTGAGCTACAGGGGCGGACATAGGTCATAATGTGACGACCAGGAATCTCTGGAAAAGAAGACAAACGGCATGCCTGCATGGTATGCAGGCATACCGTGCGTCATTAGACGCGTTTTTTGCAACTTTGCGATAAAGCTTAGCTATACGTATATGGCTCGTAATTCCTGTTGAATTGCAAACTATTATGCTGTGACCTACATAAGTACCTACATAAAGTAACAACCGTCATGACTCATGATCACACGGGTCCATGAGGCAGATCATGTGGCCTATGTGGTCCTTGAGGCTGTATTGGTATCACTAGATACTGCATGAATATCTAATTGGCTGTCAGCTTCTCATCTCCTGGGATACACATTCTGCCGAGTCTAATTATTCGGAATACATAAGCCACCTGTCGTTTTCTCGCTTCCGGATATGAATGTCTGAAGTCAATATTAATTATCCAGCATGACGCAAGTGATGCACTGAAGCCGAACATTAAGCTATTATCTGTTCTTGTATCTGATTTCCGTGGTTTTTAGCAGTTCTATATTTACTCGAGGCCCTTGAGATTGAGCATCGCTATATATTCTCACATCTCCGAAGGATTCTCTGTCCCATAGAGATTATATATGATCTCTATGCTCTATCCGAGCACCGCGCCGGTTGGCTGGCCGACTGTCTCTCTTTATTTACCACTAAATATGTGAACTAAGGCAGCTGTTGTGCGTAGCACGTTAGCACAAGGTATATGCAATTACTTACATAGACGTAGGCAGATTGTTTTCCCAAAAATACTTTCCATATTGTCCACTTGGTATTGGCAGTTTAACATCGTTAATCTTCAGCGGCCAGCGGGCCTGTTCGTATATCAAACCATCAATCGTTGAAATGAAAAAAAAAGTTTAACACATTGCACCTTCAGAATTCAGCTTAACAAAACATAATCTTGTCCCGTTTCACCATGTTGGTTATCGTCACCCGAAACGCATGTTAATGTGTACCGATCCATATCAGCTTTGAATGTATCGCTGCTGTTCGTGTGTCGTGCGTATCGTGCATGCATCGCTGCCGTGTGTCGAACAATAGGCATGTTTGATAAGGGTTGCGTGCAGGCTGTTGAAGACAAGTTGATGGGTCCTGACATGAAGAAACTACGTCAGGATATCGCTACCGGCATCGCTGAGTACATCGCTGACTTCACCGTTATTTCATATTATCTGTTAGGCGGCTGCTTCCAGGAACGTGGGAACCGTGGGGGCAGTGGGGGCAACTTTGGGGCTAGGTTTCGGCCCTCCCCCGTCTTTTACCATGATCTTTGAAAGGGAGTGTGCCTACTCACATCGGTCATGTGGAGTTGTTGACACTGGTCTAGAACATATTTTTCTTAATTTAGCCATATACTTAATTTTTATAGATTTCCTCTGGTTGCTGAGATATTCGAAATTCGCCAAGATCAGGCTGGCAGCAAAAAAATATCGGTATTCGCCAGAGAGCTTTCGCTACTAGAAGTATTGCCCTTATATTACAACGCTAGCATATATCGTTAACGCTGGCCAATAGAGAACAGCTCGTGCGCGCTGATAGCAGCTGTCAAACAGAGCATCGATAACTATTTTACATTGTTCGTATGGGGTTTATTGTCTTAGGTGCGCCATTCTAGATAACATTTCTTTACTCTGCTTATAGTGCGGATTGTTAATGGATTTTGAAACAAAACAATATGCAAAACATAATATAAGTAAAAATTCAACTTAAGAGGCTCCAGACGTGAATTTTATCGTATCCAATAATAAAACCAATGGTTTCTTACCAGAGGCGGATCCAAGGGGGGAGGGGGCAAAATTGGCAATTTCCCCTCCCAAGCGAAAATTCGGTGGGCAAAAGTATGTTTTTGCCCCCCCAAAGTCGGAGCGAAAAGTTTCAATTTTTGGCTTTCCAAAATGCATTTTTTAGTTGTTTTAGCAACATTTATTTTAAAACGGTCATTACTATGCACTGCTGCAAATTGCCAATTAACAAGTGATTAATCTACTCGGACGCAAACGATTTTTTTAATGTCCACAAAAATATATGCATTTTTTAAATATACTTATTAAAAAACGGGATATGTATTGAAGAACCTGGTAAATACGATGCCAAACCCGACTTTCAAAGCAATGGGCCCCTAGCCAGCACAGAGGGCTCATGGGAAGGTCACAGGGGCCCCTGGGCAGGTTGGAGGGGCCCCTGAGTGGGTCGGAGGGCCCCTGAGCATGTCGGCAGGGCGAAAAAGCAGCCAGCGCAGTTTCTTACCAGGTCGAAAGGGCGTCTGAGCAGGCTGCAAGGCCCCTAGCCAGACCAGAGGGCCCCTGAGAAGTTTAAAGGGCTCCTGTGCAGGTCAGATGGCCCCTGACCAGGCAGAAAGGGACCCTGAGCGGGTCAGAAGGGCCCACGAACATGCCAAAAGGTCCCTCGTCAGCACGAGGGAGCAGACCTTTTCATCCGTTCTACTGGGCCCTTTCAACGCTCGGGAATGGGCCCTCTCAAGGTGCCCCCCCCCCCTGGACGAAATCCTGGCTACGTGCCTGGTAGACCCTTTTGAGGTGCAGTCCCCGGACGAATTTCTGGTTACGTGCCTGGTTCATGGGCCTCTCTGGAGGTCCTGAGGTCCTGGTCCAATCCAGCTCATCAAAAGTTGAAGAAAAAATGTGCGTCACAAAATAAAGTGGCCGAAATCCGTAGAGTTTTTCATATTCATTTTTTAAGCAGGCCCTTTAAACGCTCTGGAAGGGCTCTTTTGAGGTCCCCGCCCCTTAACGAAATCCTGGCTACGCAGTACGCACCTGGGACCAGACCAGGACCATTTTCTCAAGTCATCTCCCATCAGGCTCCTCCAGATCCACAGGGACCATTTACGTGCGGAAAAGTCTTTTTGCCTCAATCTTGCTGTTTTCAAACCATTTGCACTATTACCAGTTGTTTGCTACAGTTTGGTACAGATGTATAGGTACAGTTATTATTATGGTATGTATGTTCTGTTGATTGTTAACCGCCACCGGTCGTAGTTATTTACAATCCGAGGCTAATGCATATTAAAAACTACATACATTTTAATATTTGTATCATAATGAGCGCTGCAACCAGGAAAAGGGTTACCTGAGGCATGGCTCTAAATAACATTCCTGGTATCCAAATTATGAAAATGTCGTTTTCCACTACCTCAAATTAAAAATTTCACGTCTTTTCGCGGCGTCACATCGGTCTGTGCCTCAATTCATAACGAAGCCATCGCCATTGTTTTCGGTTCGTCTTGACGCTGAATGGAATTAATAGTCTTTTTAGCCTCTTATCCTCTGAAGGTCCACCGCATTGATTTTTTGGTTTTATCAGGCAAACCAGCAAAAAAATGCGTGCGGTGTTAACTAACTATATACGTATTATTGCATGAAAATATATATTTAAAAATGCTGCAAAGGCTTAAATACACACAGACAAAAGATTATACATTTTTTCGTCATTTCAGCCGACCCGCTCAATAATTATCGGTGACACCCCTGCGGGTTGGTATAAGATAAATGTTATTATTACTTATGTGTGTATATGCAACGGAATATCTCGTTTTTGTGTACTTCTTAAGTGATTTTTTTCCCCAAAGAAGTGTTTTTTTACCGGGGAAAAATCCCGAAAAAATGACTTTCTCCGATTTTTATTTTCTTTTTAAAAATATGTTTTGAATCCAGAGCACCGAAATATGGTGACCAGCCCAAATCCGCTGATAAAAAAATGGGGGTACCTTTTTCCCACAAAAAGTTTGTCCCCCAAACCGAGCGGCTGGATCCGCCCCTGCTTCTTACCGTAATACAAATATATTTGACATTCCAAAAGAGTAGGCACACTTTCTTTAAAGGGAATAGTTCACCTTTAACATAGGGTTTTTGAGTTGGAGATAGCCAAGTTGTGGCGCATGCTCCGAAAGATGACTGTGGACGCTTTCACATTTTCCAAATTTAAACTTTTAATTATGTAATATTCAGTTCCTAAAAAAGTCGGGACCGGGTTATACCCGGTAACTCAATCCTGATTGGCTGATTTTGGCTGAAGCTTGGACGCATGATTTATGACGCACAGATGACGTAAAAGCTTGTGAAAGTTGTAAGTGCTGGACAAAACCATACTGTTTACAGTACCTCATTCTTTTTAATTGAAGAATAACTTTGTCAGGTAATGCCTATGCATAGTGATTTTTGATGTTTTAAAAATCTTTCTATAAAACATTTTTCAAAACAACGTTCTGTAGCGTATGCGTTTAGCGTCAGCGCTGTCCTTGAACACGCTTCAGGCGTCGCGTACAAAATTGTTGATCTTGTCCCCTCCCCACTCACGAACCCCACCTCGTACCAGTACGCCGCGTGCCGCTGTTTTGATTGGCCGCCCGCGGCGCAGCCGCCCGCTGAGTGATAGGAGCCGACGGCGAGACCGGTACGCCAGTGACGTGTAGACCTGCATGACCTGTTTAGATACGAAGTGTGACACAAAATCCAGGAGGGACGCACCCAGCACCACGGACAGTGAGCGACGATGGCGGACACTTACACTTTCATTAGTGATTATATTTATAGTGACCGAATACCTATATACTTTAAAGCAAGTTACTGGGTATGGTTTTCAAAGCCGTTGTATTTTCCTCATCTTCAACAAGTATAAGGCCAAGTACCACCATGTATTACGGGAACACGATCCCTCACTAAATCTGGATGACGTTGCGTGCTTCTCAGCCAGCTTGATTCGCATTACTTTGATGGAAAAAAAAAATATGAATTATCCACCAAATAATGAACATTTTAATTTGCTTTTTCCGCGTAAAATAGGTTTCTTTGACTTACTAGTAATATGATACTTAATTTCTTGCTTCTCTTCATCATTTCTGAGCTATTTCTCGTTTTTTTCTTCAATGTGAACTATTCCCTTTAAAGAAAGTGTCTTTAAAAAGGTTATAATGAAATCGGTATACATAATAAATGCTCATTTTTCGTTGTAGTGCAAAACAATACGCCATATAACTATTTGTTGCGGCGCCCTAAAGCCCCAATCATCATCATCATCAAAACAAAATCAGAGTGAGGGAGCTTGTGGACCCGCCAGTGACCGGGAGGGGGGGGATATTGCCCCACTGATGAACTTTGCGATAGCTAAAAACCTAATGACGCTATCAATGTGAAACTTTTCGATCCGTTCTCTCACATTGTACATCTCGTGTGCATTTTTTTTTAATATAGCAAATTTAGTGACGTCACCATGCACGCGTTGGACGATAAAATTAACTAAATCTTAACCTGCGCCCCGCCTGGAGCGTCGACGCCTAACAGACCATTCAGACTAGTCGGACCGCTTTTTTGGACTTCCCAATGTGCCACCCCCGTCTAGGTGCCGCCCTCGACGAGGTGCCGTCCCATACCCAGGTGCCGCTACTGACCGGACGCCACCCAAGTCAGGTGCTGTCCCTCAAAAGATGCCGCCCCTTTAGCCAGGTGTCGCCCCTTCAGCCAGAAATCGCCTCTTTAGCCAGGTGCCGCCCCCAGAAAGATGCCGCCCTTCAGCCAGGTATTGCCTCTAAAAAATATGACGCCCCTCAACCGGGTGCCGCCCCTTCAGCCAGGTGGCGCCCCTACAGCCAGGTCATGAATGTTGAAAGTTCGAAATTTCCCGAGTATGTGTCAAATTGTTCAAAAGTAGGGTACTGAAAGTTGCATCGCGATTCGTTACAAACTACGTGAGTTATTTGGGAAAACCGAGGGGGTGGCATCCCCCTACCCGGGCGAGGGTTAAGATACGTCTCATTGAGGGCTTTCGAATACCGCCTTGTGCGTCTCGCTGCGAACATTGGCTCCGGAGATAACGCGAGGGACAATATTTGTCTCCCCGGGGCAATGTCGTCCGGCTGAGACCCTGGTCAATGCGAGGTTAGTTGTGTGTAGGTATTGAGGTTCACGTCAGCCCTATCCCCAGTCAAATTTCCTTAGACGAGTCCCTATGGCGAGCACTTGTAATTCACCTACTTTTGCCTCGCAAATGAATTTTATATATAGTATTGTCTGATATAATATCTACCCCTGATCGGGAAGGCAGCTATTAATTTGTCATTTTTATAGAAGTGCCGTTAGATTATTTGGCATTGCATAGGTACTCAAAGGAAAAGTATCCCTCCATATTAGATGAACATGTAAGAGAATGACTCCATCTGTAGGGGAGACCGGGGCACGTTCTGTCACTTTTTTGCTAATTGGCCCTGGCGGGCACACTTTTCAGAGTTGGTGATTGATACCTTTCCATACGTTACATACATCAATAGCTTCAAAATCGTTTTTAGGAGTTCAAGTGGTGATCTCAGTTGGTTTTCGGCACCAGTGGTCGATAAGTGGCGATGACTCATTTGACAGAACCTGCCCCCATATACGGGGCAACGTTCTGTCACCTATGGGGGCGCATTCTGTCACTGAATGGGAACCTTCCTGTTATCACCGAATGGTCATTTGTGGTGTCTCTTGCAGGGGGAGAGAGGGTTTCATTCATCGCCACCATCAATGTGTAGAAAATGACGGCTATAATATACGAATCCAACACTGCATTTTTGCGTTTTCCTTGGTTATTCATGGCATGAATCAGAGTCCCTGAGTACGCCCTATGATTTTCATTTTGAAACTTTTTCCCTTTCAATACATTAAAGACCATGACATTAGAAGCTCAAAAACGCTTTTCTGCAACAATAAATCGGTCCAATGACATAGCACAATGACCTTTTCAAAAAACATCCAACATTTTCGAAATGTGTTGCACTTTTGCCCCATTTTTTCAACAAAAAAACAAATATCGGGGTAAAAAAGAAACGATTGGTGTCGCGACGAATCGAATGATGTTATTCCGCCATCGAAATCGGCCCAGCGTTTCGAGATCTCTGGGGGCCAGAATTCTGCCCCGCAGGTTATGTAATTCTGGCCGCTCGTGAACTGCATCGGCCACCACCTGATTCGTTTTTAACGCTTGTCGTGGTGTACCATATCTGTAAGCGACAGGCAATCATTTTTATGGTCGTTTATAAGCGATACGACTAGAATCATGAACAGATTCAGTGACTGAACCTGTCCCAGATTGGGTGACAGAACCTGCCCCACTCGACACAGTCAGCACTTTTTCTTTTTTACATGAAAATTTGGGAGAAATGGGGCAAGAAATAACGCTCAAGCAACAATGTTTCTCGAACATCCTATAGGCCCAATGACAGCATTCAGAAGACACTATACAACAATTATTTGAATGGCCACAAATCAAAAATTTAGTTCACTTATAAAAGTTTGGATTTCTGTTGAAAAACAATCTTTTCCAAATTGGACGCAATGTGGTCGCAGGCATGTTGGTTGCTTTGATAGTACCGGGCCACTGCAAACCAACAAAAGGAACATATGTTTAGAAACAACAAATTATACCTGCCGGTGAATAGTTCACGAGGAAACCCCGCTGACATAATGTGCCCCGTGACAGAACGTGTCCCGTTCTCCCCTACTGCTTAGAAATGTCTAACAAGTTGAAATGATATCGATTTTGCTGAGCATATATGAATGAAATATTCACCTCGCAAAGAGAAGGTTTCTCTTTTGATTTTGCCTGAATTACGAGCATAATAACCATAAGATCCGTGAATAAAACTACAATAAGATCGACTTCAAAAGATGCAGCACTACAGAGTCGTTCACGATCCAGGATCCCAAAGACCCCACGCAAAATCTGAGTCTAGCGGAGCGGCGATCCAAGATCCTAAAAAATATCCAACACTCTTCAGAAACATGATCCAGGATCTGATAGAGTCTCAGATCCCAGTCCAATTTGTCGTAGATGTTTGTTTGTGGGGGGCGTAGTACTTGGCACCTGTCCGCTCCCTACTCAAATTGTTGGTAGACTGCTCGTGCCTCGTCATATGGGGATTTTCCATCTGAGTCAGTCACGACGTGACTAGCACTTAAGTGTCCCTCAACTGGGTTCCGGCAGGGGAACAGTATCTCTGAACGTTAAAAGAAATAGGCTTTCGAGCGGCCTTATCCTGTCAAGGGAACATGATATGTTATGTGACCAGTAGCGTCGCCATGATTTTTAGGTTGCGGGAGGAGGAGCAACGATATATTTTTTCAGGGGACACGTCAGTGGTAGAATCAAATTTCGGTCCTCAGCCATGTGTTGTTGACGCACCGGGGGGGGGGGGTCCGTCCGATCATTCGCATTTTATCTTGTGTAACTTTTGTTTTGCTCAGGGAGGACCATGGCCCCCGTGCCCCCTCCTTGACTACGTCCTATACAAGACATATGCGCGGATACCAAAAACGGATCCAGTAAAAAAGCTTTATTTCAGATCTACTGAGACCATATCAGTTTATAAATACGCAGGATTCACCGGGATCGGGACCACAGATAGGTACTAAACAATTTTCACGGAATTCCTTGGAATCCCGCGGGTAAAAATATGATATTTAGTGTCGAGGAGCAAACCTCTGGACGTGGTCACTGGTCAACCTACTCCATTTTTTCCCGACCTCAAAATCTCCTCGGATCTGTATCGATCTCAGGGGTCCCTAATCGGAGGTTGGGGGGGGGGGCAAGTTTGCCCCGCCTACAACCCCCCCCCAGCTGGTGACGCCACTGTATGTGACGCTTCTAATGTGTGTCACATTTTCCTATGGAAATGCAGGGTATTATCCTGCAACAAATGTGAGTTGAGTGTGCAAAACGTCGCAGATTGCTAATGCATCGCATATGTGTTTGCATGCCAGCGATTATCAATGGTTTCCTGAATCTAACCAATTTGGTTTGCTTTTTCAGACTCCTGGATGTTCATTTCTAATAAGGTACGTTTTCTTTTCGCCTAGTACTTCTTCAATAATGACCTTTACAGGTACCGTATCAAGGTGTGACAGTCACATTTTTATATAGAATGAAGGTGTGGCTGCCTCGCCTCTGTAAAGGATGAATGTGTGGCTGCCTCGCTTCTGTAAAGGATGAAGGTGTGGCAGCCTCGCTTCTGTAAAGGATGAATATGTGGCAGCCGTCGCCTCTGTAAAGGATGAATATGTGGCAGCCTCGCTTCTGTAAAGGATGAAGGTGTGGCAGCCTCGCTTTCTGTAAAGGAGAAGGTGTGGCAGCCGCTCGCTTCTGTAAAGGTGAATATGTGGCAGCCTCGCTTTCTGTAAAAGGATGAAGGTGTGGCAGCCTCGCTCCCTGTAAAAGGGATGAAGGTGTGGCAGCCTCGCTCCTGTAAGGAATGAAGGTGTGGGCAGCCTCGCTTCTGTAAAAGGATGAAGGTGTGGCAAGCCTGCTTCTTGTAAAGGATGAATATGTTGGCAGCCTCGCTCTGTAAAGGATGAAGGTGTGGCAGCCTCGCTTCTGTAAAGGATGAAGGTGTGGCAGCCTCGCTCCTGTAAAGGATGAATATGTGGTAGCCTCGCGTCTGTAAAGGAGGAATATGTGGCAGCCTCGCTTCTGTAAAGGATGAATATGTGGCAGCCTCGCTTCTGTAAAGGATGAAGGTGTGGCAGCCTCGCTTTCTGTAAGGATGAAGGTATGGTACCTCGCTTCTGTAAAGGATGAATGTGTGGCAGCCTCGCTTCTGTAAAGGATGAAGGTGTGGCTACATTACCGCCGCTAAAGGGAAGCTTTATTCATTATGTATTTCTCCCGAAATAGTGTTCTGACTCATTGGTACTGTTTTCAGTTAATGAATGGCTGCTACGTAAACAATAACCGGGAAGTTCTGTTTCTATGAAGCTAATAATATCAAACACTTTTATTTCTGACATGATTACCACGCCAGCTAGCATAAAACTGAATCATGAATCCCACACCCTACCCACTGTGCCTTCACATTTTTTAGGCTAGATAATGAGGCCCTATTGTTAAATGACCTTTCCCGACGAAAAAAGTGTCAGTTGGTAACGAATATTTTCTATTCGGCAAACAGCTACCCGAACTTGACTAGACAAAATCAGCTGACGGGTTTCCCGGTTGATCAAATAAGTTTCTCATTGCTTATTGGTAGATTGAAGTTATGATCATCTTTATTTTGCCAAATTGATATCCAATTAAAGGGAAATATTGACACTTTGATGTATTTTTCTGCAATATCTTATGCAATATGTATGATATTAAATTGATCGAAGCTCAATTTAAACCTGGACTAGCCTTTTGTTTTTTCGATATTTTTTTGGGGGAAATGGTACAGATACCCAGTACCCACTTCTTTCGGAATTCGTTATCTGTGTTTTCCTGAACTGTTGTAAGCGCAACATAAGGCTTTTGTTGACAATAACCTAGTTTAACGTAGAATAGTGACAATAACATATCTTTTCTACGAAATACCAAGGTTGCGGCGCAGGGGCGTAGTTTCCTATTCAGTTGGAAGGGCTTCAGCTCCCCAACTTGGACGAGAAAGGGGGTCAAATCCGAGGAGAAATATGTATTTGGTGTATTTTGATGGTACTTTAAGCCATTTTTCCCAGCTCAGCCCCCCCAAAAAAAAACTTTTCTGGAAAAGCTATCTCCCTGTTGTGGTGCTCTTAACCCGCCATTGGCTGGGGTCTCAGCCGAACGGCTGGGGGCGTTTTTCGCTCCCTCGTTTTCTTCCGAACCAATAACCGCGGAGAGACGCGCAAGGCGGCAATTCAAAACTCCAATGAGACTCACACAAAACTATCTGCGTAAAATTTTTTCCAAATATGTATACATGTTATGGCTCACAGTCCAGGCGCGATTTGCCAGGGGGTTCGACGCGGGGACGTGTCCCCCCCAACATTTCGTATTTTACAACATTACGCCTATGTTGACGATACTGCATGGACAGAAATCAACTTAAAAATGCCTCCGTCGTCCTCTTTCGAACGTGGCGCCGCTCCTGTCACGCACAGTCAGGTCAGAGGCCGAAATTGAGATATTTGAGTTTCGGGCCATGCTTTCCATCCAAAGCCTGAGATTGAGACCATTATCGCAAAAAGTGTTCACAAAGGTGTTATGCATCTCCCGCATAAGCTAAAGTGAAATGGTAATGAAAGGTCAAAATCAGGTCACAAAAGGTCACAATTGGCAAGAGGTCTGCGAAAGTCATCTATCATAGTTTTCGAGTTATGGAGAAAATCCGGGAGGGACAGATTTCGCCCCCTCCCCTCTCCCAGCGGGATGCGGGTAAGCGTTTTCGATTTGAAATAATGGTTACAATGTGAGTAGATTTATATGTTTGTCTCTTCTCCCACTTTCAAGTGCTATCTCCATTTTTGTGAGAAAAAGTAATTATTTCCTTTTAAATCCGAATGTCTGCATTCCCTACGCGTGGCGTATGTAGCGTTCATAGCATTCGTAGTTGCAGGTCTTGCCAACCCTGACCTTCAGAGTGCTGAGCCACGGGAAATTGCGGAGTGTTTCCTCCCTGCGTCCTTTCGGGGGCGATGGTTACGTGTTCAGCTGAGTGGCAGTTTTGGGGGCCGGTACCGTTATTGTATTCTCACCGACGCGACACTTTCGGGGCTGGTACTGTTATTGGTATTCTCAACTCAACGAATGCCTGTGCAGTGTTAGCGGGTCATGTGTTTGTTTTTGCCTGTCGACGGCGGTGACTATGATTGCTAGCAGCTTGCAGAGTTGGCATTCCTGTCGGCTCGTCCTTTGTTGATATGACTTCACGGAGTACACAGAGCCTGACAGTCTCAAATGGCCGCAGGACTCGGCAGAAATGCTGACAGATACCCGCGCACGACCGTTCTGTATTGATGCCTGCATACTTTGCTGTCATCCAGCTATATGCGATATGCATGTATCTGCATCTTTCCTCAGCAAGCATCCCATACGTAGATTTGTAACTTGATATTTATAATGTTTTCGCGTGTGAAGCAGACTTAAACCTCGCCCTACGGGAGCTTTTCTCACCTTCGCCCTACGGGGGGGGGGACTGACAGGCCCCCTGTTAACTTCAAAACCAAGCAACATAGAGCAATGTGGTAAGAACCAGCGTGTTGCCTGGCATGAGAGGAATCCAACAATTTGCGTTTTTTGGTTTCAGGTCAACAGGTGACCTTCCAGGTCAAGTAAATGACCGAAGATCGACCACGTCCAAAAATAGCGATTATGCTCTGCCTGACGTCATTACCAAAGTTATGAGAATAAAACGATATGGTAAGCGTACAAATGTTGGCCGTTGTATTAGCTATCTGGCAATATATCGGCTTTTAAGTCTGGACCAGTTAATGATCTCTCAAGGTCACGGAAATCGCCAACCTAGATGATAATTCCTATACGTTTTGCATTACAGCACAATAGCACATGTACTATTGGTTCCAAAATAAGCGTCCCGCTGGGTTAGCCGGCACAGCAGTTTAAGGGAGTATAACGCCTTGGGAAAATTATGAGAAATGATGGAGATGAGACCTACTCATATGGGCACTCATCTGTATCAATCCACATATTTTTCCCAAGGCGGTATATTCCCTTTAACTGCTGTGCCGGCCAACCCAGCGGGACGCTTATTTTGAGCCATTGTAATTCGTTTAATCCTTGCCTTACGGTTAAACATAACAGGGGGGGGGGGGGCAAACTTTTTGCCTGTCAGCCCCCCTGAGTTTTTTTATGTAATAACTTTTTACACATGTAGTGTATCTTGCTGACATTTCATTAGCCGAGTTAACAATAATTATACGCATGCTGTTAAGATTTAATTGAAATTTTGTAGATAATGACGTTGTAGTGACATGTTGGTTGAAAAACGGTAAATATTTGCAAAATCGTAGAAAACAGAGTTTGGCAGCAAAATTTAAAATAAAATGTCCATGCTCTAAAATGACAATTTGCTTTACGTGGCAATTCCGGATTTTTCATTTTTTTAGTTTTTGACCCTTCAAACCCAAACTGTGTTTTTTTCACCATAAAATCAAATTTCCATTTTTTCTTATAAAAAAGAAGATATGTGAGAGAACTGAATATGGGCAATATCCAAACCAAATTTCAAAGCAATATCTCTATTTTTGATTGAGTGATGGCTCCCAAGTGTAAGGAACACATGACGTCATTTTTTACCAGATACGCACAAACAAATGTATTTTTGTATTTCTGAGACAAAACTGTTCCAGGAACATGCATTTTTATTTAAATTTATCAATTTCTCATTTTGAGGTTTTCTGACAGAGAAAAATCGCTATTCTGGACGTAATCGAGTCAAGGTCATTGAGTCATTCACTTGACTTGGTAGGTCAACCGTTGGCCTGAAACCTACACATTGCATACCGTTAGATTCCTCACGTGACGGGCAACATGCTGGTTCTTACCGCGTTGCTCTATGTTGCTTTGTTTGGAAGTTAACACGGGGACTGTCAGCTATTGGCTGGGGGCGTTTTTCGCTCCCTCGTTTTCTTCCGAACCAATAACCGCGGAGAGACGCGCAAGGCGGCAATCGAAAACTCTCAATAAGACGCAACAAAAGCATGTGCGAAATTTTCCAAATATGTTCACATGTTAGGTCACAGTCCAAGGGCGATGCCAGGGGGGTTGACGGGGGACGTGTCCCCCCAACATTTGCGGATTTTAACATTACGCCTTTGGACGTTGCATGGGCAGAATCAACTTAAAAATGCCTCCGTCGTCCTACTTTCGGAACGTGGCGCCGCTCCTGTCACGCACAGTCAGGTCAGAGGCCGAAATTGAGATATTTGAGTTTGCGGGCCATGCTTTCCATCCAAAGCCTGAGATTGAGACCATTATCGCAAAAAGTCGAAGGTGAGAAACGGTCCCCGTGCGAGGGTTAATATGTATCTTCTCTTTTTTAGTTTCTAAAACTTATCTTATTTCACTTCTGTGTACACGAAGAACTGATATAAGAGAACATGTGGGACCGACCTAGGTAGGTACCTACTACCTAGGTAGGTTCCCTTAACCCGGCAATGAGTGAGAGGGACGTTTAACGACCCCCTGAGGAATTTTCGTGATAACTCAAAAACTATGAGCGCTATCAAAGTGAAACTTTGGTTACTTTCTTCTATTATATTGGATGGCTGTGATGAGCATTGTGTATAGAAAAAGGTGGAAAATATAGCCTTTGCTCATGTTATGATGATACAAATATGACGAAGAAAATATTAAATCAACAACAAAAAACCTATATTTCGCCTTGCGGCTTCTTCAGATTATGTGCTATGTCATTTTCCCCAAATTTCCTGACCAAAACCAATCCAATACCGAATAGGAGGCATTTTGGTTGATCAAATATTGACCAATTTCGGTTGAGGCCAAAAACGTCCCAGATTTGACCGATTTTCAAATAGTATACTTACAAGTGTGGCCCGCATGCTGCCGCAATGCGAACATTGCGCAATGCGAACATTTAACCCGGCATTGAGTGAGGGGGACGTTTAACGACCCCCCTGAGGAATTTTCGTGATAACTCAAAAACTAAGGAATTTTGGCCCGCATGCGCCTTGCGGCCCTGAAGAAGCCGCAAGGGGAAATACATTTTTTTTTTTAATATTTCCTTCGTCATATTTTTATCATCATAACATGAGCAAAGGCTATATTTTCCATCTTTATACATACTTCACCTTAATACATACTTCGGAGATGTATCGTACTTTCTTCTATATCAATTTCACGTCTTCTGTGCGAAAATGAAGCAATTTCGTCGATACATTTTTAAGATATAGCGAATTTTGTGACATAATTACTCACGATTTTGACACCAAAATCAGCTAAACTTTAACAGACTGTACAAAGACCACTGTAAAGTAAAGTGCAATCCAAGAACAGTCAAAAATTGCAAATAACAATGGCTACAAAATGCAGTCTCGGATTTGTGAGAAAAAAATGACCCCGAAATAAATAAACAAATTGAAAAATGACAAAAATCAATATTTTGCAAGATATTTAGAAAACCGGAAAATATGTCGGAAAACTATATAAGATCAACTACCATACCGAATTTCAAAATGATGTAATATGCACTCAATAATTTACATGATATCCACGCCAGTGAAGTGTGGCTTGTTTATCTATCAGGCGTTCTTCATTTATCAGGCGTTTGTCTATCAAGAACACATGATCTATTAGGCGTTCTTGATCCTAAAATTTGTCAATCAGGCGTGCGAAGTCCGTTATGGCTGATGACAGGGGCGTATTTAGGGGGGGGGGTCACCGCACCATGGTCTTCCCCTTGGGCGCCGAGGGCGCTCCTAGGCACCGAAGGCGCCCTTCGAAGGTATGTGAGACGTGCTCCGGCTGAATATGCAGCACGTTCCACTGAATGTAAGGTGCGCTCCGATACACCTTAAGGTGCGCTCCGATACACCTTAAGGCGCCCTCCCACATACCTTCGAAGCGCCCTCCTAATACTTCCAGAGGCGCCCTCCAATACACCTCTGAAGGCGCCCTTCCATATAGCTCCAAAGGCGACCTCCAATACGCCTCTAAAAACGCTTTCCCACATGCCTTCAAAGGCGCCCTTTGATAAACTTCTGAAAGCGCCCTCAAACATACCTCCAAAGGCGCCCTCCCATATACATCCCAAGGTGCCTTTCGATACAAATATGAAGGTGCTCTCCTACATCACTTCCAAAAGCGCCACCCCATTGCACATTTGAAAACGCTGTCCCACATACCTGCAAAGGCGTCCTCGAATACACCTTTGTATGTGTCGTCCGATTCATATACAAGAAGGCGCATGAAGACGCCCTCCGATACACCTCTGAAGACGCCCCCCCCCACATACCTCCAAAGACGCCCACCGTTACGATTCACCTCTCAAGGCGCCCTCTCACATAGTCCAAAAGCACTCTCAGATACATATCTCCGAGGCCCGAGGGCGCCCTCCCTACATACCTCCAAAGGCGTCATTCGCTGAATGTGAGGCGGGGGCGCCTCTGGTCTACGAGGTTGCCTCTTTGGAGCTATTTGAAGAGGGCGCCTTCGGAGATTGTAATCGTAGGTGCGCCTTCGGAAACATTTGGGATGGGCGCCTTCCGGAAGGTTTATCGTGAGGGCGCCTTCAAGAGGTGTTTCAGGGGCGCCTTCAGAAGTGTATGGGTCGCCTTTGGAGGCGTGTAAGAGGGCGAGTATTCAAAGTGGTATCGGAGGTAACCTTTGGAGATATGTGGGATGGTGCCTTCAGAGGTGCATCGGAAGGCGCCATTGGAGGTATGTGGTAGCTCAACAACATCTTTCGTTGGCGGCGCCCTCATGTGTGGGTTTGGCGCCCCTTGAGGGCTTGGACCCCCCCCCCCTCTTGGCGGATTTATAAATACGCCGCTGGCTGATGACATTTAGTGGCAAGCATCGTACCGTACATGCTCTTAACTTGCATGGGCGTTCCATAGGGGGGGGGGGGGCATGGTCCCCCAAACCGCCTGACATCGGCGCAAAATGGTCACATTTTTTATATTGAATCAAATCTAAGCAACTTTTACTAAGGAATGTTTGTATTTATCAGAGCTATCAATGCATAAGTAAACGAAATCTGATCAGTTTTCAGAACTTTGTGAGACTTTTTGGGATTTGCCCCCACTCCCCCCAAAAAACACGTTATTGATCCGGCTATGTAACCATGACATAGATTATTGGTTAAGATCGCCTCGTAGTGTTGCACCAATTTCAGCCAAGTCATGCCTCTTTAACCGAGGCGTTATTGGATGTGCCACGCTCGTCTAGTGACACTGCACTGTTTCCTGTGCATGTGGCAATGGAATTTTCACATTTGCACGGAAGTCTGGGCGTCCTAGCATTGCCGATGTCCGTGGTTATATAACGGACATATATATGTTTAATGATGTTTGCAGGGTACCGTTGGCGTCCGTTGGGTGACGTGGTCTCAGCTTTCGGGCATCTTATGCGCGCACTGTCCGACTGACAGTGCTCAGAACAAACTGGCATTGCTCCACACTGGCGGATATATAGCGTTGGTGTGTGGGGGGGACGTTTTTTTTCTCTTATTAGGGGGGCAAATCTCTTACAGTCACACAATTCTGAAAACCCATCGGATTTCGCTTGCTTATGCATTGGTAGCTGATTGAAAACAAACTTTCCTTAGTTTAAGTTGATTAGGTTTTCTTTTATATCAGGAAATGTGTCAATTTTGTGCTTAATTTAGGTGGTTTGGGGGGGATGGCATGACTCTAGATACCCCCCCCCTGGATCCGCCAGTTCTGCCCCGTCAGTCCGGCTCTTTAGCTGGTGCTGCCCCGTCAGTCCGCCTCTTTGACTGGTGCTGCCCCGTCAGTCCGCCTCTTTAGCTGGTGCTGCCCCGTCAGTCCGGCTCTTTGACTGCTGCTGCCCCGTCAGTCCGCCTCTTTGACTGGTGCTGCCCCGTCAGTCCGGCTCTTTGACTGGTGCTGCCCCGTCAGTCCGCCTCTTTAGCTGGTGCTGCCCCGTCAGTCCGGCTCTTTAGCTGGTGCTGCCCCGTCAGTCCGGCTCTTTGACTGCTGCTGCCCCGTCAGTCCGCCACTTTAGCTGGTGCTGCCCCGTCAGTCCGCCTCTTTGACTGCTGCTGCCCCGTCAGTCCGCCTCTTTAGCTGGTGCTGCCCCGTCAGTCCGGCTCTTTTACTGGTGCTGCCCCGTCATTCCGTCACTTTAGCTGGTGCTGCCCCGTCAGTCCGGCTCTTTGACTGGTGCTGCCCCGTCAGACCGGCTCATTTTGGAGGAACTCCGTGATGGGCGCATATCGACCACGCAGTCGTCACGCCCTTACGCTCCAATAACAAACAAGTAGGAACTCACTGACGAGCAGACTTGTTAAAGGGACACTACCTCTTCCGGATGATATCGCAAAAACATGCTAAAACAAGTCGAAGGGACTAAATTTTATTTTTAATCGTCCTCTTCTGCTCACCAAAGCAGCGCAAATACAAAAACTATAATTTATTTAATTTGCCATAATAATAATATAAAAACGGTTTGCGATTTTTACACACCACTAGAGAATATGGCAGCGATTGAGCGCCAAACTCAGCGCAATTCAGACATTTCCGTATTTGTTAACAACACTGTAGAGGGAGTACCTTAAAACAATGTAAACAATCGATACCAAAAAACTCGATTGGAAAAAAACTTCATCAATAGTTGGAGCTTAAAATTCCTTCGTAATAGTCCAAAAACCCTTTGGGGCAAATATTTCCTTCGTCGGGGCAAATCTTTCCTTCATGCCCATTATTGAGCTTAAATCTGGCATAATAAGACATGAAGTGTTTTCTGACATCAATTTGGGTAGAATGCTTAAGCAAAGAATATCACTATTTTTCATAGTTGCACAAGCCTGCAATTCATTTATTTCGGTACGGTGGTTGTGGACTCGTCAAGCTCATTGGCTGGAATAAAACTGAACTTTGAACGATGATATTGGGCAACTGGGTGCGAATTAAAAAAAAACACAGTGCTTATAAAATCCAGTTGTTCTTTAACATATCAAATTTTACTTTGAACGGACAGTGAGGACTGTCCCACCTTCAAAAAATGTGTCAAATGTACGTCGTTTGTGGTGCAAAATATGAAGTGAATGCTGCTGAACACGAATATGACATTTGTTTCTCACGAACAGTGCTCAATTTCATAAAAAATCAGTTTAAATATTTGGGCTGATGACGTCATATTATGGAATTTTTGGAAAAAAAATAAAACCTTCACGCTGTTATAAGTAGGACTAGTGTATGGCTAATGTATGGCAAAAGGTAAAACAAGGCGGACTGTAATCAACATTTAGCAAAGAGAGACTACGACATCGGCTCACGGCCCACCATTCAAAATACTTGGGGGCTGGCGATTTACAGATTGCAAAAATCAACTCGAATTTCTTTGTGATTCGCCTCAGTGGTTGTTTTAAACTTATACCTATATCATAATTTCAATACCAAGCACGCAAAATGGCTATCTCAACTCAAATATTATGTTAAGGTGGGACAGTCCCTTTAATGATTCTGATTGAATCATTATTTTTGATTGAATCGATCTTATTTTACGTAAATCATTCGTAAATCGATTCATCTCCTCACGAATGATTCATTGAATCATTGATTGAATCATTCATACAAATGAAATAGGGTGATTGAATCATTCATAGCACAATGAATCTTTATTTTGGGGGGACAGCAGAAACTATACAAACGATAGCCCACCGTCATATGGGGAACGGAACTGAGTCAACACATGTCTAGATCACTTTCAGCGCCTTCATTTGGTCTGTAAACACCCTCACTCAGAATATATACACTGTTATTTGCACTTTCGCATTGCTAATAAATGTGATTGAATCATTTATGAATGATGCAATGGCCGTTTTTACGATGGACTATTTTGCGCGAAATCTTTTAATATCTTTTAAAATGTTGTAATATGTTTTAAAATGTTTTAGTATGCAAGTTTTAGTATACTTATCCATTCCTTAGCTACACAACTTTTGCATGCGATTTTTGTCTTGAAATTTCCCTCAGAATTTTGTAATATGCTGGTAAGAGCATATTATGTTACAAAATTGCGGTTTGGTGGTAATTAACAAGATAATTACTCATAGGTTAATTGCGATGCCAGATCTCCACCTTCTGAAACTTTTCAAAGGATTCCAAAACATTAATATCCCGGGCACGCTATTGGTCGCTCAACGGACTGACCCCTCTTTTGACTCATACTAGACTCGCCCAGCAATGGCCAGCGAATCGTTGCTAGCGCATTATTGCGCCATGCGAAGGCAGACCTGTGATCCATGACGCTGCCAGATTGAGTAACTGGTAATTGGCGGAGTATGCTTAACTGACGAATGGAATCAAGACGCATATGTTCCTTTAGAAACGGCCAATTTTGTACCAAATAATCTTGCAATGAGCTCAATTTCATGTTTTCCATAACTCTGAATCCAGGATACTATCGCCTAAATCAGTTATTTTTTTCTTGGAAATAATAAAAAAAATACTAAAACTTGCATAACTAAGCATTTTAAAACATTTTAACACATGTTTTAAAACATTTCGCGCAAAATAATCTCTCGTGAAAACGGCAATTGAATCAAGGAGCGTAGGAACTCATTTGAAGTTGGGGGGGGGGCAAAAGGCATTTTGAAGTCGATTCTTTCCATGCACCGTCCATAGGCGTAATGTTAAAATCCGAAAAGTTAAAATCCCTGCCCCCCCGGCTCCTACGCCAATGTATTGAATTAATAATTCATGGTAAGTTCACGTAAGCCTGTGAATCCCTGTGAATCATTCACTAGTGGTAATGTTGAGTGAATGAATCATGATGGAAACATTCATGAAAATATGAATCATTCACAAGTCTGCTGACGAGGCGCTTTCGCCATACGGACTACTGTTACCAGGTGTGTGTGTGTGTGAGGGGGCGTATTCCGTGCATTGTTTGGTTTTTATTGTGCTATGCCTGACCGTAAAGCATCTTTTGAAGGCATCTTTTGAAGGCATTGTTCCACGGAATACGGAGATGCTTCTGAAAAGGTGTACATTTAGCTGTCAACCAACGCTGGAAAACCCTGCATTATCTTTCCCATCAGCCCCCTGTGATTGGAAGCGGAGCGTGAGGTCCGTTTACCTCGTTTTCACGTCGTTTTTAAATCCATTGGATACCTCTTTGCTGGCAACTGTGTCATACATTTTTTGGCTCACTTTCCCGCACCGTAGTGATTTTCTTTGAAACCTTACAATGGCTGTCGGGACGATCGCCCGTTGACAGATTCTGCGGACTCCTGTCTTTAAGCCGAACGCCAGCTGGCTCGCAGGTTCACAGAGTGCCGCCCGTTTCCATGTGCCGCCGCCTTTATGTCGGTGATTATCAGCACACTTTATGTGTGCCGGCCGGTTTACAAAAGAGCCGGGCCGCTTCGTAGTAGTTCGGCTGACGGCCGATAGGGACGCTGCGATCGGTCTGCAGGGGCCGTCAGAGGCACGGCAGGTCAAGGGGGGGGGCCGACAAAGTCACGGCAGGTCTCCTGAGGGGGCCGGACAGAGAGGCACGGCAGGTCTCCTGAGGGGGCCGACAGAGGCACGGCATGTCTTCTGAGGGGGCGGACAGAAGCATGGCAGGTCTTCTGAGGGGGGCCGACAGAGGCACGGCAGGTCTTCTGAAGGAGCCGATAAAGTCACGGCAGGTCTTCTGAGGGGGCCGACAGAGGCACGGCAGGTCTCCTGAAGGAGCCGACAGAGGCGCAGCAGGTCTTAGTCTGGCTGAGTTCCCTCACTGGATTCCCAACAAACTGATCATCTAAACCGAAGGTTGATCATCTTGACCCGTGTCCTGTGACCTGACACCACAATGTCTGAATTTCCCCGGGCTGCAAGCTGCAGAAGTTCAGCTCCGGTCAGAGCAGAGCCTATTTTGACATGTTAACTGGGGGAAGATATTTTTTATTCCCCGCAGCGCCCTTGAAATCCCCCCCCCCCCTAGTGGACGTAAAACTCCCCTGCAGTCGACAGTTTTTTAACTGTTCTCACGGGCCCGTTCAACAAATCTTTCACGATGGGGAACCGAAACCACCTGCGATCCCCCCATGGTCAACAACTTTTCGCTGACGAAGCGGAGGAGCAAAATTTTTGCCCGCCAAAAACTCGGAAGTCTAGATCCACCAGTAGAATCCCCCCAGTGAAAATTCCTTAGAGGAGGCCTTTGGGTCAGACTCAGAGCGTTGGCTCGCCCGGGCTGCGAGCCAGATGCTTAGTTCAGGTCAGATCATTGGCTCGCCCGGGCTTGGAGCTGGAAGCCCAGCTCTGATCTGATTGGTCGGTCGTCTTTCCAGCTCGGTGCAGAGGTGACCTTTTGTTGACACTATGACAGCAGGCGCCGTCTGGTCACCGTGGCGGCTACGGCAGATGACATTGCTCATTCGGCCACCTCGTGCCTTCCTTCTGGCCTGTTTGGCTTGGTATCCAGCCAATTGGCCTCTCTCGAATGTTCTTGTTGCTCATCGGGGTCGAGTCCATGAGTCTAACGTGCCTCCGAGTTAGATTTAACACGGTGACTCGTAGACCTATTGAGCGCAATTCGTGTATATCAGGTTTGTACACGGTGCATCGTACTGGATTCTCTTATGAGATGAGTATTGTCCAATCCGCTGACCGCTGTGGTGTTAGCGCCCATTTCCATATACTTACTGCCCTCTTTTCTCTCCATCCCAGTTTCAAGAAGTATTGTTCCTTGCAGTCTCAGTGCGGAATGCTCTGTACTGTACTCAGGTACAGTGTTCTGTCCACTTCTTCGACATCACACACCGAGTTAACTTGGTCTGTCGGTGCTGCACGCAGTGAAGTCAAATGCAACTATGTATGCCCTCGCCCTTGATACCGGGAGCTAGACCGGGGGCTATGGTAATTGCATTTGATTCCACTGCAAGCAGCACCGACAGACGCACCGGAGGGTTCGAGGAAGTGGACAGAATATTTGTTATGCTCTGTACGTACTGGTACCCAACCCAGTACCAGTTTTCCCCGTACCAATTACCCAGGATTAGGTACCCAGTGGACAGTGCTCGGTTATCCGTGCCTGTACCACTGTACCAGGCACCCAGTCTGGTCTGCCGTCTGGTCTGCCGTCTGGTCTGCCGTCTGGTCTGCCGTCTGGTCTGCCGTCTGGCCGTCTGGTCTGCAGTCTGGTCTGCCGTCTGGTCTGCCGTCTGGTCTGCCGTCTGGTCTACCGTCTGGTCTGCCGTCTGGTCTGCCGTCTGTGGCCGTCTGGTCTGCCGTCTGATCTGCCGTCTGGTCTGCCGTCTGGTTTGCCGTCTGGTCTGCCGTCTGGTCTGCCGTCTGGTCTGCCGTCTGGTCTGCCGTCTGTGGCCATCTGATCTGTCGTCTGTGGCCGTCTGATCTGCCGTCTGGTCTGCCGTCTGGTCTGCCGTCTGGTCTGCCGTCTGGTCTGCCGTCTGGTCTGCCGTCCTGTGCGTCTGATCTGTCGTTCTGTGGCGTCTGATCTGCCGTCTGGTTGCCGTTTGTCTGCCCGTCTGGTCTGTCGTCTGTGGCCGTCTGGTAATCTTGTACGCCGCTGCCCTCTCGTCACTGACCGCGCCATGGTCCGAGACGGTCGTGTCTGCTCGCTGCTGTACTGGCCGACGGCCTTGAGCCGCCCGCCGGGCGCGGCAGTCCGCAGTGTCTGGCACACACAAACTTACTCCCGCCCGCTCTAATTGGATGGATGGTCTGCCAGTCGGCCCGCTGACGGTTATTTGACGCTGGTTTGTCCGAACTTACGCCCAGCTGACGTGTTGCCACCCAGCGGATCCAGCGTCACGAGCCCTACCCTGCCCGCTGAGCATCGATCCAGTCCGAGCTGCGTGCGGCCCACTCTCTGTAAGGGTGAACGCTCCAACAAGGCGCGTGTTCTCTTTGTGTTGGCGGTGCAGACTGCAGAGTCTGCTGACTGGGTCACAGCGCCTGGCTGCGGATCCTCCGCTGTTCAAGGGTGGGTCGTCATGGCCCATGGGCACTCAGCGTGAGCTCAGAGACAAGCTAGCTAATGATAGCACCACTGACAGACGCTTTCTCGCTGTACTCGAAACCGGTCGTTCGCTTGTGTTTCTTTGTCTTGCCGAGCTCGTCAAGCTTCCACTCACCCTTGTGCTACGTACACGTACAGGGGGGGGGGGGTGCCTTCTTTGTACTGTTCTAGCCGAGTTCACACACCTCTGTCTGTGCCCGTCCCTCCATCCTGCCGAGAGGCCCGGCGACCCAGGGTGTGGGAACGCCTGTTGCTAGGCGGTTGTACGGTATATATCGATGGTTTGTGGTGCTTAGGTGCGGCCTGAGCTCGATATGGGTCTGATATTACCGGCTGACGTCGGCACCGCACCTGGCCTCCTCAAACGGACTCCCCGACCCTGGCCCCTCAAACTGTCTCCCCGACCCTGGCATTTTGCTTACCGTCAGCGGCCGCGAAATCGTCAGCTTCAAACGGGTAGCAACGCCGGTGTCGATTTGTATACTACTGGGGGGGGGGGGGCATTGATTTCAAATTTAACATGAGGCCTATGGCGTTGCATGGTAAGAATGGAGTTAAAATCTATCAAGTTAGCATTAGGGCCCCCAATAATTTTCATAAATTGACACCGCTGGGTAGCAACTGTAGCCAGCTCCCTAAATAAGCAGTAAGCACGGAGGAAGGTGCGGCCCTTTGATCGCATGCTTCGCCGGCGTCCGCAATAAATAATTTAAATACTAACTCTAGGTTATTCCAGAGGGGTTTTGTATCGCGCTTGAATCTGGGAAATGTCCGAGCTTAGTCTGGTTTACCCTGGCGTGGTGATCAGAGTTAATCACCATTGGGGACCGCACCAGACATGTGCCTGGGATTGGGATCCAGTTGAGATATTGGATCTGTGTCTGTGTGTCGAGATCCACATGAGACATCCAGATCCAGTGCAAATAAGTCCGAGGGATCCACAAAGGCTCCAGATCCGGATATTTTATATGCTATGCCGAGGGATCACCAGGATCCATATCCAGCTTCGGTCTAGGCACGCCTGGTAGGTCCTACTTCTTGCTAATTAATAATAATTGGAAAATAAATTACAATGTCTATGTTTGCTAGGTGTTAGGTACAACTTGCAAGTTAATTTGCAGGTATGCTATAAGGTACAACTTGCAAGGTAATTTGCATGTATGTAAGTACCTACATAGTAGGGGAGGGTGAGTACTGAGTATGGTTCGGACACATTTTCTTTCGTCGCCAAAAACTCGGTAACTATTTCATTCCAAAGAACTTCAAATGTAGCCATCAATTGTGTGATATCCTTGGTTATTATCATTACAAATATAAATTACCTTGAAATGCAAAGGCGTCAGGAGTGTGAATGTCACGTGATGTCAAACATCCGAAAGTATCCCACCTGTAGCTGTGGGATGAAGTCAGGCAGAGGGTGGGGCAGCCTCGGAAGNCTCCCGACCGCCCATCACAAAGCGATACAAAAAGTGTTTGATCACAAACACTAACAGTCAAGTTCAATACACAACAGCCTACTGAAACCGCAAAAGTAATACGAAGCAAAAGCTTGCTTCTTTTAAACTGTGAGACACTCCGATAAGACAGCAGAAAAATGCATATGCTTTTATAAAAAAGTGGAAACGCCTAACACATGCTGAAGTTGAACGACCCGTCCCTCCTCAACAGTGTGGCGTCAACTGACCGTCTGCTGAGCATACCAAAACACCCCGCTGATGGTGCTGTCACCTTCCACAGTTTTCGAGAAAATCGACGTGCCCGAACTATCTTACCGTCCGAACCATATCTAATTGCACACCCTCTTCCTGCATACGACACATATAGAGCACAAATTGTTTTGTTTTCAGTACCTGCATCTTGTTGCAAGATCTTAGGATTGTTTAATACTTATAGATCCACTGATATCCCAAATCATGAAGCATTTTACGCTGAGGGATCCAAAGGATCCATAACTGCATGCATTTAAAACGCAGATGGATCCACTGGGAATTAATATTTTCAATATATTTTATACCTGAGGGATCATCGGTATCCCAGATCTAACTTCGGGATCCAGACACAAGTCCACCACCTGCCTTACTGCTCTGAAGGGCCTCTGCTGGCGGTCGCCTCTGCTCCGAAGGCCCTCTGCCTGGCGTGCGCTTCTGCTCTGAAGGCCTCTGCTGGCGTGCGCCTCTGCTCCGAAGGCCTCTGCTGGCGTGCAGCCTTTGCTCCGAAGGCCCTCTGCTGGCTGTGGCCTTCTGCTTCCGAAAGGCCTCTGCTGGCGTGCGCCTTCTGCTCCGAAGCCCTCTGCTGGCGTTGCGCCTTCTGCTCTGAAGGCCCTTGCTGGCGTGCCTTCTGCTCCGAAGGCCCTCTGCTGGCGTGCGCCTTCTGCTCTGAAGGCCCTCTGCTGGCGTGCGCCGACGACTGTACAGCCGGTGTAGTATGTATGTATCTCCTCCTTTTTAGTTCCTAAAACTCCTTTGATTTCACTTCTGAGTTCTGTGAACACGATGTAAGGGAACATGTGGCACCTTAGGTACCACATGTTCCCTTAAATCAGTCCTTCATCTACACTAAAGTGAAATTAGATGAGTTATTATTATTATTATTTCGTTGACTCAATCAACCACAGGAGAGTGTGCGTTACGGTGGGAATAATAAACAAACAAAACACTCCCACTTACACTCATACATAACTAAAAAAAGAAACTAACTAAGAGAAAATCCTAAGGAAATTCCCTTTTTTAGAAACTAAAAAAGGGAACATAAATATTAAACAGACCTGCCGGACCCTACCTGCGTCAAACTAATCGATTTGGTCTTTCCTGGACTCTGACTGGCGCATGTGGCGTCGGCGAGCCTGCGTCACTTGTGCCTCTAATGGAGGTGCGCCGTCGCTCTTTTTGTCGGTGTCTATCGGCCCATCGATCTGTTGACAGCCTGACTGTATTGTCCGCCGTCTTCATACCGTCTCTGGCAGCCGCGGCAACGTCACGGTGCTGGCCCACAGACGCCCACAGGCGCGCCTCACTGGACCTCTGTGTCGGTACCGATACCGCTGACGTCACACTGCAGCGCTGAGCTGGGGACGTCACTGGCTACGTCACCGTGCATCCCTGTCGGTGACGTCACTGTGCGTTCCTGTGATCATGTATTCACGGGAATCCTGTGATCTGAATCAAATGAAACCCTGTGCTCCTGTGTGGTCCTGTCTCACAGTCCCACCACGGTTTGACGGCGGGCGGGCGGCGGGGCACTGTGGTGCCACTGTGGCTGTGGTCCCGCCTCACAGTCCCATCACTGTGGTGCTGCTGATCCCACTGGTCTCGGACCGACGTACCTCTCACTGGTCCCGGGGAGGGACCACCGTGTCTCACACTGGTCCCGGGGAAGGACCGCCGTGTCTCACCCTGGTCCCGGGGAGGGACCGCCGTGTCTCACACTGGTCCCGGGGAAGGACCGCCGTACCTCTCACTGGTCCCGGGGAAGGACCGCCGTCCTCCCACTAATCTCCGAGTGCGTCATTCCTGTGTCTATTTTTATATAACTGTGTTCCTGGGTCTATTTTTGAATGTTTTGTTAAATAGATGCCTTAAATATTTCAAGTTAGCCTATATACAATAGCGTTTCACGATGGATGCGCGAAATATGTTTTAAAACATCTTAAAAGATGTTTTTGAAATGTTTTAGTATAAAAGTTTGTAGTATGTACGATATATTCCATAAAAATAAGTTACTGATTTAGACGATATTATCATTATTCAAGAGTTATGGAAAAATGAAATGAGCTCATTACAAGATTATGATACAAAATTTACCGTTTTTAAAGAACATATGCGTCTAGTGTCCATTCGTTCAGTTAAGCATACCATCATATTAGGTACTCAATCTGGCAGCGTCATGGATCACAGGTCTGCCTTCGCATGGCGCATTTATTCGCTAGAAACAATTTGCTGGAGGCGAATCCATTATGAGTCAAGGGGAGTTCGCTTTGTTGAGCGACCAATAGCGTGCCCGAGACGAGATGTTTCAAGATGTTTCTGCAAATGTCAGTAAGGTGAATGATCTGGCATACAGTAACCTAATGCAACAATTATCTTGCTAATTTACCACCAATACCGCGCAATTTGTAATATACTGGTATCTTACAATCAATTATAAAAAATTTTATGAAGACATTCCAAGGTAAAATCGCTTTCAAAGTGTGTGTAGTTAAAGAAAGAATAATATACTGAATTCAATACTAAAACATTTTAAAACATCTGAAGATGTTTTAAAACATTTTCGTCGCAATAATAATCCAATCGTGAAACACGGCTATTGTTAATTCATTTACGGACAAGTTGTCAGTGTATCCTTTTCCATAATCAGTGCAGTGAAACGGGAAATCATTCCTGAAAACCATGCACTATGCAAAGCAAGATGAAGATGGATTTTCAGTTCAATCTGTAAGACATAGGTAGTCTGAATAATTTCTCTAAGAATTTTGATGAATAACGTTTTAATAGACCGATTTAAGCATCAAAATCACGATAAAATTAGGTACCCTCACAAAGTTTATTCTTGCAATTCAGGGATGAGTACTGAAACAATTATGATTCTTTCCAGTTCAGCACTATTAAATTTCTATAAAAACTTTCACCAAAGTCTTAACTAATCTGTACGTCATAATCATTGCGTCATCTGCCAAAATCAGCCAATCAGCGATTGGAGTTATACCGAGTTATTCTCCGTACCGGACTGTTTAAGGAACTACATTTTATTAATTGTCGGTTTCTATAATATGACGATTGAAAGCGTCACAAGTCATGTCCGAGTATGTCGCAACAACTTGGCTATCCAACTCAAAACTCTCATGTTAAAGGTGAATGTTAACCTTATGCCCTTTGATTGGAGCCTAACAGGCATAATAAGACATGAAATGTTTTCTGACATTACACATTCCGACAGACTGCTGAAGCAAAAAATATCACCATTTACAATTGTTGCACAACGCTGCAATTAATTGATTGTGGAAGGTAGTAGTGAGCGGACTCGTCAAGGTCATTGGTTGGAAGAAAACTGAACTTTAAACGATGATATTGGGTGACTGGGCGCGACTAAAATATATGGACTTCATGGCGCTAATAAAATCTGATTGCTCTTAAACATAACAAATTTTGCATTAAACAGACAGTGTAAAGGGACACTGCCACCTTCCAAAGTTCTCAATATGTACGGCCCGTTTGTGTGTTGCAAAATATTGAAGTAATTGCTGCTGAACACGGATTATGACATTTGTTTCCACAAACATTGCTCAGTTTCATTTAAAAATGCGTTTTATTATGTTGGGCTGATGACGTCAATGAAGGAATTTTTTAAAGAAAAACCTTCAGCTACCATAGTATGAACTAGTGCATGGCTAATGTATGCAAAGGTAAAACGAATTCGACTGAATACACATTTGCAATAGAGAGACTTACGACATCGCTCAGGGCCCCCCACTCGAAATGCATTGGACTGGGGATGTAACAGATGTCCAAAACGCAAACTTGATTTCTCTGTGATTCGACTGTTCAGTGGTTTGTTGTAACTTATACTCATACATAATTGCATATGCCAAGCACGCACAATTGGCTATCTCAACTCAAATCTAATGTTAATTGTGGCAGTGTCCCTTTAAGGCAAAGCTGCCTGAAAGTGTTTATTTGTGTAATGAAGCATTGATTCTGCTTTGTTTATTTACGTTAGACCGACCCATCTACTTATGTCTGGGATCAAGAAGCTTCGCAATTTTTGTGCTTTTAAAAAGCCCAACAACATTATACAAGATCCCCTGTCCTGTTGGCGAACACGAAACTAGCCACCTCGTGACGTCACACCCACACCCACACGGAGCCGGCCTCCTATTGGCTGACAGGCATGCATGCCGGTCTATTTCAGACACTTGATGAATACGCGTCTCGGTGGAGGGGAGGGAGGGGGCCGTATCCGCCCCCGGGACATGACATTCCGTTGAGGAGCTGGGAGATTGATTGCGCTCTGTAGTGGTAGCTCAGGGAGCTACGTCAATACTTGAGCCGGCCGGCAGTGGCCGAGTTACCCGACACTCTCCCACAGAGTGGAGTGTGGCCGAGTTACCCGACACTCTCCCATAGAGTGGAGTGTGGCCGAGTTACCCGACACTCTCTCACAGAGTGGAGTGTGGCTGAGTTACCCAACACTCACCCACAGAGTGGATTGTGGCCGAGTTACCCGACACTCTCCCACAGAGTGGAGTGTGGCCGAGATACCTGACACTCTCCCACTCTCCCACATAGTGGAGTGTAGCCGAGTTCCCCGACACTCCCACAGAGTGGAGTGTGGCCGAGTTACCCGACACTCTCCCAGAGTGGATTGTGGCCGAGTTAGCCGACACTCCCACAGAGTGGAGTGTGGCCGAGTTACCCGACACTCTCCCACAGAGTGGAGTGTGGACCGAGTTAGCCTGACACTCTCCTACAGAGTGGAGTGGGGCCGAGTTCATCATCATCATCATCATCAGCATGTTTATTAAACATAAATGAAGTGACATGTGAAAATAAAGCAGTTACCCGACACTCTCCCACAGAGTGGAGTGTGACCGAGTTACCCGACACTCTCCCACAGTGTGATGGCCGAGTTAGCCGACACTTCCCACAGAGAAGATGTGGCCAAGTTACCCAACTCTACCCAACAGAGAAGAGTGTGCGAGTTACCCGACACTTTCCCACAGGTGGCAGTTGGCGAAGTTACCGACACTCTCCCACAATGGAGTGTGGCCGAAAAATTACCCGACAGCTCTCCACAGTTGTGAGAGTGGGGCCGAGTTACCCGACACTCTCCCACGAGTGCGAGTTGGCGGCCCGAAGTTACCCCGACACTCCCCCAGAGTGGAGTGTGGCCGAGTTAGCCGACACTCTCCCACAGAGTGGAGTGTGGCCGAGTTACCGACACTCTCCACGAGTGGAGTGTGGGCGATTACCCGACACTCTCACACAGAGTGGAGTGTGAGCCGAGTTACCGACCACTCTCCCACAGAGTGGAGTGTGGCCGAGTACCGACACTCTCCCCACAGAGGTGGAGTGGGCCGAGCTACCCGACAATCTCCCACAGAGTTGGAGTGGGCAGAGTTACCCGACATCTCCCACAGTAACGAGTCGGCCGAGTTACCGACACTCTCCCATAGAGGTTAGAGTGTTGCGAGTTACCCGACACTCTCCCACGAGTGGAGTGTGCCGAGTTACCCGACACTCTCCCACATTAGTGGCGTGGGCCGAGTTACCCGAAAAGCTCTCCCACAGAGTGGAGTAGGGGCGAGTACCCGACACTCTCCCCACAGAGTGCGAGTGGGTACCCACCTCTCCCACGAGTGGATTGTGGCCCGAGTTACCGACACTCTCCCACCAGAGTGGAGTGTGGCGCCGAGATACCTGACACTCTCCCACAGAGTGGAGTGGCCGAGTTACCCCGACACTCTCCCCTCAAGTGAAGTGTGCCGAGTTACCCGACCACTCTCCCACATGAGTGAGTGCAGTCGCGTTACCCGACACTCTCCCTCAGAGTGGAGTTGTGCCAGTTAACCCACACTCCCCAGAGTGGAGTGTGGCGATTAGCCGACCTCTCCCACAGGAGTGGAGTTGGGCCGAGTTACCCGACCTCGTCCCACCAGTAGTGAATGTGGCGCAGTTACCCGACACCTCTCCCACAGAGTGAGTGATGGCCGAGTTACCCGACACTCTCCCCAGCAGAGTTGGAGTGGGCCGAGTGACCCACACTCTCCCACAGAGTGATTTGTGCCGAATTTACCTGACACTCTCCCACAGAGTGGATTGTGGCCGAGTTACTCGACACTCTCCCACAGAGTGGAGTGTGGCCGAGTTACCCGACACTCTCCCACAGAGTGGAGTGTGACCAGAGTTACCCGACAACCCGACACTCTCCCACAGAGCGGAGTGTGGCTGAGTTACCCGACACTCTCCCACAGAGTTGAGTGTGGCGGGTTCTGGTACGGGCGGGTCGACTCCTCTCAGCAGGCTGCTCCGCGAGAACGGCGAACCAGACAGGACGCGTGGCACACGGGCACCGTATGACCATGTATTCGGGTGTATGATGACTATGCACTTTTGCAGCACGCTGCTTCACGCTACAACACGCTACACAAAGCTACTGCAGCAACGTGAGAGACGGCCCCCGGTCTGAGTGTGACTCTTGCTGAGAGACGACTCCGACTCACCGCTGCGCAGGAAGACGGGCAGGGCGGGCGGGGCAGAGGCGACTGGGGATCGGCGGGCCCGACCACCCCTGCCAGCAGGAGACCCTGCCGCCAGGAGACGCAGGGCGGGGCCAGATGCCGGACCGGCGGATCGGCGGGGCGAGCGGGCCGACCACCCCTGCTGCAGGAGACGGCAGGCGGCAGAGGCGGACCGGGATCAGGCGGTGCGAGGGCCCGACGCATCCCTCTGCAGGAGAGCGGCAGGCGGGGCAGAGCGGAACCGGATCGGGCGGTGCCGAGCGGGCCGACGATAAAACCCTTGCTGCAGGAGACGGGCAGGGCGGGGCAGAGGCGGACCGGGGATCAGGCGGGGCCGAGCGGGCCGACCACCCCTGCTGCAGGAGACGGGCAGGGCGGGGCAGAGGCGGACCGGGGATCGGGCGGGGCCGAGCGGGCCGACCACCCCGGCAGCGCTGCAGACCGTCTTCTCATCAGTGGCCTTCTGGGAAGCGGCTAGCGAAAAGTCCAGGGTCGGCGCATCCTGTAGTAGTTCCGTGCAGTGGTGACGTGGCCGGTCGTTGGGCCACGATACGACGTACCACACGGTGCGTGACCTGCCCGGCGGCGGCGGCGATTCCTGGTGCTGTGGCGCAGCTCACAGCCGCTGGCAGAGCTGCGGCACCTCGCGTCAGAAGCTTACAGCCGCTGGCAGAGCTGCTGCACCTCGCATCAGAAGCTTACAGCCGCTGGCAGAGCTGCTGCGGCTCGTATCAGGAGCTTACAGCCGCTGGCAGAGCTGCTGCGGCTTGTATCAGGAGCTTACAGCCGCTGGCAGAGCTGCTGCACCTCGCGTCAGGAGCTTAGAGCCGCTGGCAGAGCTGCTGCACCTCGCGTCAGAAGCTTACAGCCGCTGGCAGAGCTGCTGCGGCTCGGTATTCAGGAGCTTACAGCCGCTGGCTGAGCTGCAACGGCTCGGATCAGGAGCTTCAGCGAGCGTATCTGGGTCTTAGAATAGAAGACGGCTGCTGAAGCTTAGAGATTAGTTTGGAGATATGTTTCTAAAAAAAAACTCTGATGATACTTTCTAGATTTTGGACTTTTTTTGGGGGGAAAGCTTCTTATGCTGCGATCGTGCGTAGCTCATATATTTGTATCGGTGCAGCCACTCGTTTTCCACCCAAAACATGGACGTAGAAAAGGAATGGTACGGGTGGCGTGCAGTAGACCTATGAGGGCTGGCGGCTCAGAAACTGATGCCAGCTCGTCAGGCTTACAGTGCACCGCAGGACCAGTGGGAGGCACAGTGGCCCCTCCCCACCCACAGGACCAGTGGGAGGCACGGTGGCCCCTCCCCCACCCACAGGACCATGGGAAGTACTGTCGACTGTCGAGTGTGCGCTGTGCATTGATAGTAGACGGAAGCCCCTGGGCGCTGTGTGTGTGAACTCTGAAGAGGCCGCGAAGTGACGCGGCACGTGGTCCATAGCACGTCAGCGTGGGAGAGGTGACTCTGTCTCCCCACCTCAGCGGGAGGAGGGGGAGGGGGGATGACCCCACGTGACGAGCAGCCGAGTCGCTGGGCTGTCGGACTGGCCGCCGTTCATAACCGTGTGATGATCACGTGCTTTGAGTGCTGTCGTGGCTGGAGATCCTGTTGTCACGTGACTTGTGCATGCATGCTTAAACGTTTCGATTTTCGACCCAAATTTGTTGTGTCTGTAAAGGATACAGGGGGTACTGGGTACTGGGTAGGTGGTAGAGGACAGGGTCTCCGCCACAGGAGGGATGGTGGGACGTGTCACCAACATTTTCGGATTTTAACATTGCGTCTATGGGCGTCGCATACAAATAATCGACTTCAGAATGCCTCCGACCCCCTCCCCCATTTTTGGAAGGTGGCGGCGCCCTTGGGACGGGTCAATCCAGTGTTATCAAGGTGTTTAATGAAGTAAAGTCCCAGTTGACAGAACTAACCTAGTTCTCTTGGCCCTTTCTGGTTAAGTATGTTACATTTTTTCGAGTTACAATATGCAGAATAGTCAGAGAGGTCGCTTTTATGTAAAAACATGCGACAACAATTACTCCACTAATGGCAATTAACCAACGAAACAATCATTGTTGTACTCCCCCTTCTTGCCAACCTTCGATAGTTTGTTTCTTTTGTTTCAAATGATCATTCTGCTATAGAAAGTTAATGAATTAATTTTAATTACGACTCTTTAATTTTACCTCATTGAATTTACGACTTTGTCTTGGAAGTCCGCGAGTCTGTGTAAGTGTAAGAAGTCCGCTTTACCTATCGGTTTTCCTTATTCGCTTAAAAATATCATCAATCGAAGCGGTTAAGTGTAACCTGCTTGTTTTCATTTCAATCATTGCGTGCGTGCTATTGTTCACCGTTCACTGAAACGCATCTGTGAAGTAGGTACGTCAAATGCGTTATTTTATCTGTGTGATGTTTTGATTACCCTGACTAGAATCATTATGGCTCGCAACGCTGTGACGAACTCGACACTCGTTTGGACGCGGGTGGCGGCCGAGCGGCATTTCCACCGACCAAACATAGCACTGGAGATTGTGTCTGCGCCAAACATACACTTTGGAACCCGCTTTTACGATACTACTTTTGCACATATTCATTTAATGTCGCGCCTCCCAACTGATTCAGACTAGAACTATACCTATGAATTCGAAAAACACCCATTTCCAGCTATATAGACTCTGCAGGCTACACCCGTCCCTCCCGCCGGGCCGGCGCCACCGGGGCGGGGGGGCAGCTGCCCCCCCCCCCTGTCGCTTCAGCCAGGGGGCCAAACATATCTTTTTGACCCCCCAGAATTTTCCACGAGGCCCCACTACCAAAAGCGTGCCCCCTCTACAAACTGGCCAAAATAACTGGAAATTATGTGTCTGTAAATTTTATTGAATGAAGAAAGCCTGCCATGACGCCACTTAGGCCCCCAATACTAGAGACAAAGAAGGCAACCAGTACGCAGACAGGGAGGCCCCCATACTAGACGGAGAACCCCGTATTATAACAGGAGGCCAATACCAGATAGGAGGCCCACATACTAGACAGGAGGACCCCACGTACAGACAGGAGGCCTCCATACTAGGCAAGAGCCCCCCAGTACGAGACGTCAGGTAGTCCCCCTACTAGGAAGGGAAGCCCCAGTAATAACAGAGGCCCCCATACACACCCAGGAGCGTTCACCTATACCAGAAGAGGCCCATACTAGACCTGTAGCCCCCACACACTAGAAGAGGCCCCATACTAAACAAGGCCCCCAGTCACTAAACGGACCCCTAATACCTAGACAGGAGGCCCCCAAGTACTAGTCAGGAGGCCCCCGTACTAGAACAGAAGCCCCAGTACTAGAGCAGGAGCCCCCCATTACTAGACAGGAGGCCCACCATAACTAGACAGGAGGCCCTACTAGGAGCAGAAGGCCCCCAAGTACAAGACCAGGAGGCCCAGATATTAGACCAGGAGGCCTCCCCGCACAGATGGAGGCCCCTAGTATAAACAGAGGCCCCCGGTACTAAACAGAGTCCCAATTGTACTAGAAAGGGGCCCTGATATAGCATGAGGCTCCCATACTAGACAGGAGGCACCCGGTATTGAAACAGGGCCCGTTGCCCAGACCAGGCGAGCCCCGGTACTAGTCACGGCAGCCCGCGTTACTAGATAGAGGCATCGCCCGTCACTCGCGGAGCACTTTTCCCGCGTACTAGAACATAGAAGCCCCTGCACTAGACAGAGAGGCCCCCCAGTATTAGACAGGAGGCCCCCTGTACTAAAATTGGGATCCTAAAAACTTAGAAAAACTAAAAAAAATCCTAAAAACTTATTGGGATCCTAAGATTGTAAAACTTTCGGATTTGGCCCACTTCATTTTGAGGAGGCCTCCTTTTTCACTTTTTATACTTATTGATTAATATATCTGAACTAGGTCCTAGCCCCAACTATAAACAAGGAGGGATATAGCCCCATCTCCCCAATTTATGTGCCCCTTGTCTGACCTAGCCTACATGAGGCCCCTGTCCTACAACAAAATCCAAATTTTTGCGACGCGAAGCGGCGCAAATGCAATACAAATTAAATTGTATGCGGGTCAAAACTTAACTACAAATTCGCTCTTTTTGGCGGTGCATTGATTTGTTTTGCTCATAGGTTTTTATTTTAAATAAATATATAAGTGGGCAAAATAGTTAGCTTTATCACTTCTTACCACACTTTTAAGCGCAAAAGAGCACTTTTAGAGGACCGCAGTCCGGCACCATTTTCAAAGCAACGCATATTTGAGAATGCATATCCAGGGCGTAAGATTAAAAAATCTCGCGCCGCTCCGCGGTGCAATTCCTTTTCCGCCATTCCAAGAGTTTCAGGACTTGACTCCCTCTCCAAAAAATATTTGAAGTTTGTACATACCTATAGCTGATTTCAAACTGGTGCCACTGGTTTCAACGCTGAAAGGGCAGACACTCAGTTTATTAACTGCAGCTTCTAAAAGTTAGTATTGCTCATGCCATGCCTGCCATACTACATTCTCTATCCTAGTAGCATGCCTT